>VJXU01000061.1:0-29405 GCA_008694245.1 Ganoderma sp. BRIUMSc
GTTGACTTCTCACTTTTCGCTCACCTCGCTCGCTCATTGCATCGCTCGTCGCCCATCGTATCCGGCTTGCTGAGAGTCATTATTGTATTCGTTTGCACGTCATCGCTCGTTCATCGTCGCAGGACCCAAGAGTCCTTTTCGTTTCGCCATCGTCTTCCATGTCGCTCGCCGAGAGCTCCTCGTATTCTACTTCCACCCGTCGCGCGCGACCATTGGACCGACTAGCCCGCTAGTCTTAGGCCCTCTGTGGTATTGGTTCGTAGCGACTAGCGAGCACCCGACGACTCCCTCCTTCTTTTCCGGTTAGCTGGTTCTGTTGTTTTCGAAGCAGTTCTCCAGACCATATACATCATTTGGAGCCCACCGCGAGGGGTTTTTCTGTCGGTTCCCATTGCAGTCGCTCAGTGTTTAGCCGACGATCCTCACTTCTTATACGAAGTTAACTACCTCAACGGTCTAATCGACTATTGTCAACGTCATTGGCATACACCGCAGCCGGCTCGTTCCCAGTCGCCCGACTCATCGTCTTCGCAAAACTCACCTGAGCGCGAGACCAACCCGCAACCCGAACAACAACCGCCGGCATTTCGCCAGCGGTCCTATTCCGACTCGTTTTACGAGCTGTCGGTCTCTCGTTGGATTCACGAACTCCGAGCCTTGGGCGTACCCGAAGAAGACCTTCCAATCGAGTCGACTCCTCCAGAGGCGACACCAGATAATGACCCTTTCAGTTTAGCACTCTTGTCTGAATCCGAAGTCGAGCTCGCGCTTCCCGGTTCGCTAGCTACTCCGCCAGTCTCAGTTTTGAACCCACTTTCAGCCGTCCTATCGCTCATGACGAGTGCAGACCCATCCACATCTCGCCTTTTGCCGATAACACCTGCACCAGTCCAAGTCGACCTCGAATACATCCCGTCGCTCTACAAGCCTCTGTATCAAATCTACCTCGAGTCACTTGCTTCGCCTTCTCCTACACCGACCTCGAACACACTCATCTTACGACCCCCGATCGCTTCGCCCGTAGCCGCCATGTCTGTTCCAGCCTTGCAAGCCGCGAAGCAGGTGAT
The DNA here is from genome assembly GCA_008694245.1 of Ganoderma sp. BRIUMSc. Lineage (NCBI taxonomy): Eukaryota > Fungi > Basidiomycota > Agaricomycetes > Polyporales > Polyporaceae > Ganoderma > Ganoderma sp. BRIUMSc. The sequence continues at coordinate 1,068 of VJXU01000061.1, forward strand.
GCCTGTTAGAGGCGAAAAGACTTGTCCGAAGTTCGATGAAACTGACCCGCAATTGCTACACCGCTACTTCGACAATCTAGAAGCACTTTTCATTCACCATGGCATGCCGAACGCCAACACAGCTGACTGGACCGTGCGGAAGGAAATGGCCATTCGCTACCTGCCGCTGTCGGTCGAGCGAGGATGGAAGTTTATTGACGAATTTACCGACACCCCAAAATCCTATGCCGAATTCTAGGACACGATCTATGCCCTCTATCCCAGAGTTACCAAAATGCGCGAATTTACCATGACCGACGTTCGTCGCGCGATCGCCGAGCAGCTCATCCAAAAGCCGGTCGCCGACATCAACAACTACTCGCGCTTCTATGTCAAAGTTCGCCTGATGTTAGGAAGTCTCCTAAAAAGCGCCGTATCATGCATCTAGAGGTGAACCAATTCATCGTGCAGGTTCTAGACCTGAACCTCGCGAACCTCATCATGAACCGGCTTACCTTTGCCTTCTCAAACCGCATGGCTGACACCTCCTACACCATCGAACAGTTCTATGAGGTGACAATTTATGTTTTGCAGCACCGAAACAATGATGCGGAGGCAATTTTTCATCCCTCTAGTCAGGGAGCTCGCGCAATGAGTCCCACAGCTTCCGTGTTCGCCCCTCCGGCGGGGCCGACTCAACAACAGGCGCCCCAGTTCAAGCACGAAGACGTATCGTCGCTCACCGACCTTCTCGCAACCGAAGTTGCGGGCCGGCTCAACGCTTCGCGCGATCGCCCGCCGCATATGGGAGGAGGCGGATATGGAGGAGGTCCCGCTTATGGAGGAGGAAGAGGGTACGGAGGAGGACAGGACTTCGCGCGTCGCGGGCCGATGTGTTGCTTCTACTGCGGTAAGCCAAACTGTGACATGAAGATCTGTCCCAAGGTTATGGAGGATATACACACCCACAAGATTAGGTGAGATGGAGGGCAGATCATCTTGTATGATGGCCGGAGACTCGCAATCAGTGCCGGCGGGGTGGCGCTCCACGGGCAGGTCAATGCCTACTGCGACCGACACCCCGAGACAGCCCCATGCCCTGTCGATCAGTTGCTTCTGGAAGTTGTGCCTAACTGGTCAGGCACGGAAGCCGACCTGGTTGACAGCGACGTCACTGACCATTATAATGTTACCGCCGGGAACCGAATCACTCACGCACACAACTACCAGTTCGATGGCGTTGAAATCCCTCAGTGTCGCGTCCGTCGCCCTGATGCGGTACCTGGTCGCGCGCCCAAGCCATTGGGCAAAAAGGTGTTGCCCCCTTATGCGCAGCAGCAGCCCGCAAAACCTGTTGCACATGCTACCAATCCTGGTCCCGTACATCCGTATGCCCACGCTTGTCCAGTTAACAATGCCCCCATCGCAAATCGCCCTCTTGCGCCTTATCGTGTGGTCGTGCCAGCCCCCAACGCAAATGACCCGATCGCTGCTGCTCATGCGCCGATCGCTGTTGCCACCGTGGAAGAACGTGTCTTTACGTCGGCCATGGGTTCGCTGCCGTGCGTTGAACTTACTCTAGAAGATCTTCTTACTGTCGCCCCGGGCGTGCAACAATATATGCACGACGCAATGGCGGGTCGCCGGATCGTTAGACCTCCAGAACAGCGTCCGACCCAGCAACAGGCACCTCCTAAGCCCGCGCCTGTCGCAACCGTGTTAGCCACGATGACAACGGTCGAGGGCACTCAGGAGAACGCGACAGAAGCGCAATGCGTGCCAGGCATATTAAACGTTCGGCCCCCGCCCCATGAGACGTATGGGCCGCCTGTTAGGCGAGCCTATGTCGAGACTGTTCCGGACGAAGAAGACGATCGCGCGACGCGCGAGGCGATAGAAGTGTTGCAGATAGCGGATGCCACCGCGGCGTCGCTTGGGGAAACGGAGTGTTTGTTGGCGGATGCTGAGGCAGCTCAAGACCAGTTCTTACTTGCGACCAAGACCGATGAGCTCCCAATTGCAGGCATGGATAGTCATCACATTCGTTTGTTGTGGTGCGTGATAAACGACATGCACGTCGCTGAATGTATCCTCGATGGTGGCTCGCAAATCGTGGCTATAAGCGAAGAATGTTGTCACCGCCTCAAGATAGCCGTCGACCCTCTAGTGAGCATGAACATTTGCTCGGTGAATGGTTCGCTCGACGGCGCGATCGGACTGGCTCGCGACGTTCCAGTGCAGCTTACGCCCAAGATAATGGGCCAGCTGCTGTTGTAGTATTGATGTATCATGTTACGACTAACACCCTAGACCGTTTTACATCAGGTTACGGCTATTTGCGTGATGTATCAGGAGCCTCCGGGGCCTTCTCCGGTGCCCCCGCGCGTAGATCAAGCCCTCCGGCCGGCATCTCGGCGACCTGCCTAATGCAGTGCAGCGCGCGTGCTGTTGCTAATCTGGGCTTCCGAGCGCGTCTCTGCAGCCGAGCCGCTGCTACTCCCCGTATGGTTTCCCAATTTGGGCAGGCGGCTCTTGGCGACTGTCGGCGTGGGTTCGCGCAGGCGTCGGCACTCACGCGCAGTCAATGGGACTTGGGTGGGCAGTCGCGCACGCACACAGAGGCCGGGCGCGCTACAAACTGTTATTGTACAACCTATGTATGCATCCATGTAGTCTACCTATACATATTGCGCTCCTCCAAATCATCCCCTTCCAGCTCAAACATTGCGCTTGGATCAAGAGGAGGGATATCCTCCTCATCTGCAGCTACCGCGCCTCCTTCATCTGTCCATTCCTCGCCTGTCGCACCGTTAGCATTCTGCGCGACCACGAAACATGTCGCGCAGAACGTCCTGCGCATTGCGCGGTACATACTGGACTGTTTGTGTGCATACGCTGCCAGGCCTTCCCCCAGCGCAGCATCAACCTCAAGCCGGGAGGAAGCACGGCGCAGCCACGCCTTCTCGCTGTGCAAGTGGCTGACGATGACCCTACGCATCTCCTCAGGAAGGAGCTTCACCTCCTCCTGCCAGCGCATCACCCGCGCGCGAGCCTTCAGCCACTCCACTCGGAGCGAATCCACCATCCCATCTGAACCCTCCGCATCTGACGCGCGCCATATCCAGGAGATCATGCGCCTCCCCTCGGTGGGCGCGGTCTTCTTGCCATGCTGCCTCCCCTTCTTCTGCGCCGCAGAGTTCGGGTCATCCTGCTCCAGCCCTCGGACATCATTGTCGTTCAAGAGGCGGAGCTCATTCTCCCAAGCACCATGCCCGGACAGCGCGAGCTTCGCCTGTCGCGCGGGACGATACTTTTGCACAGCGCGAAGCTTGCGTTTGTCCTGACTTGAGATGTCGCTCTGAGCGCGGGTGTTTGGGCCCTGATGGCGGACATTGAGCTTCTTGTACTTGTACAGGTGGTCGATGGTATGTAGCTTGTTTCGAATGTCTTGCAGCGCGTCCCGGCATTGCGCCTCGCGGAGTCTCACCTCCATGTCTTCAGACCGGGGTGAACAGACCACGCTTCGATGGGAGGGGTTGATTTTGGAGGGGAGCGCGAGCCGCACATTCTCGATGTGTTCGATATCTGTCCGGCAGTCAGCATCCGCGTCGATGATCGCGGTCGCTCCTGACATGTGGATCTTCTGGATGTCGCGGAACTTTTGAATCTTCCGGCGCAACACCGTACGGCACTCGAAAAGCTCGGTCGCCTTCCCCGGGGTTGCATCCTTAGCGTCGGCCTGGAGACGCGCTCTGTAAGTCATGTCAGTACAGTGAATCTAAGTTCGGAGGGTAAAACTCACTGTTGTTCCTCTATGTCCAGCCCCATCAACACAAACCCCAGCGCGCTGACCTCGTGGACGGCGACGAAACCCGGGGTCGCGCTAGCCTGTTGCTCCTCCAGCGTGAGAACGCGTACAGTCTCGCTCACCGTCATCCCTGCAGAAAATCAGCGCGTGCATGCCGAAAGCGCATAAAACCACATACCTTGCGATGTGACTACGTAGGGATCATCCGTGTTAAACGGATCTCTCTCCCAGACCTTCACGGCCGCTTCCCATTTGGTGACGTTCTCGGGCACCAAGGACTCGGTGAGCTCGGAGAACAAGGTGGCCTGCTCAAGATGGGCCTTGAGAGCTGCCTGTAAGCGGTTGCGGAGGGTTATCGCTGCAGCGTTCTGTCAGCCCGTGCGTCAGAATACATGAAAATGTGTACTTACGTAGGTCGACAGTCTTGCGCCAGTTCGAATAGCTGAGCTGATCTTCCAAGAGTCCCTGACGTGATCCGGGACCCATCACCCTTGTGCTGCTAACAACTGGCTGGATCCACCACCAGCGGCGCTCGATCCCCTCGCCGTCCAGTCGTGCCGAACCCAGACGATAATTCAAGGAGAAGCGGGAGTGGCCGTCCTGCTTGTGGCTCGCGTAGTGAAGCTTCGGGATGACGTAGCCAATCGAGCCTTCCGGAAGGGGTATCTGGAGGTGGCTTGGGAAGGCCGCGAGGCGCTCGTTCAAGCCCTTCCACCACTGGCAAGCAATGTCGTAGCTTACGAGCTTGTTAAGCACGAGATACTCCAACATAGCGCAAGCAAATATGTAGTCCATATTAACATATCTATTCAACAGGCAAGGCGGTAAGAAACGCATGCATTGGACGCGTACAATGGCCGCACCTTTCCCCCTTCTGCAGATCGCCCATCGCACGCAGGAGCCAGAACTCGTGCTGGGCGCACACAACCGCACCCACTCCGGTGGCCGCGTATCCCTTCGAATACTTAGTATTCGCGTGATCTATGGCCGAAAGTCCTGTGCAGGTAGAGATCTAGAGCGACGTCAGGAAGATCACGGAAAGGGCACATATGCAATGGGACGTACATCTTCCTGGTCCCCATACTGCTCAATAAGCTCCTTGTACCCAGTATCCTCCACGAAGTACCCCCATCCACTGCCCATGATGGGGTCCTTCTCTTCGCTTGAAACGTCGCAGCGTTTCAGCCGAAAACACGTGTCGATCGCTACAGATATCACATATAGGAACCTGGAAGAACGTCAGACAATGCCCCAGTAGATGCATGAATACAAACATACTTCAGGTCGTCCTCCACCTTCTCCCAGTCCGGCGGTAAGTTGACGCCGGGTCGAGGGCATGCCGGACACCGAAGAGCGAGTTCACCAGGCTTGGTTCCTGCAACACCGGTTGGATCATGACCACGTCCGGCGCGTTTGAGAAGTTTGAGGTGGCGCCACTGGGCGACCACCCGCATGAACGCGCGATATCGACTTTGGACCTTCAACATCCCTGTGTTATCGGTCATGCGTTCGAGGGTGTGGTAGTAGTCGTACATGGAAATTTTCCCCTGCAGGCTCATGATATGATAGTTCTCTAGCATTTGGAAGGAGAAGCATGTGTTGGGCTCCGCGTCAGTTGCGGGCCAAAGGTCGGCGCGCAGAAGTTGTTGAATGTGGCTACCGGCGTGCGCGGCCTGGTCACAACTGCAGAGGGCCACGGTGATGCAGTGGATGCCGTTGACGTGGACGACCATGAAGTCGTCTCGAAGGGCAACCGGGTTGGAGCAGAGGTTGCCGTCGCGTTGATGACCGAGCTGTATCTTCATCCCGACTGCCTTGAGCGTCGTGTTCTCGAACATAACGCCGGTCCATCGCTTTGACAAAGGTCAGCAAGTTCTGCCGAGGGAGGAAATGAGAACGAACCTTCAGGCGGTGAAATGGAGTGGTGCGATGAAGGCGCGCGGCACAAGTGTCGCAAACGAGAGGACCCGGGGCGCAAGTCATGCAGCGTATGGACGCGCGCGCTGCGCTCGCGCGGTCAGGACAGGCAGCGCACATGTCAGCGACAAACGCCCCTCGACCATCGCGTCTCAGCATTTCGTCCAGAAAAAATTGCCGCTTGGGAATGAATTGCTTCATGGGCTCGTCCTGGTGGTTAAATGAATAACTGCGCGTCTCAGCGCATGCAGGAGAACCGCGTGCTTACCGATGCTTCATATCGCGGAGCTTTCCATGTCTCCTCTGCGACATCGCCCTCCGTCTCGTCTTCCACCGCCGCTCCCTCCGCATCGATGGGCAGGAAGAAGGGATCCCAGTCTTGTAGGCCCGCGAGTCCTGTTGGCGGTAGGTTGGATGGAAGAGGCAGAGCGGGTGACTGTGAACCGGACGCGGGACTAGGAACGGGTAGAGCGTGTTGGTATAGGCGGCGTCGATCGGTGGACACGGTTTCAACAGTTAAGAGAGATGGAGCCACAGCCTCGAAAGCTTCGGCGAGGGATAACTCGAAATCAGCGGTCAAGGAAGAGTCGAGGGGGGCGTTAGACCTTCGTGGGCGTTTTCCAGGTCGCCTGGACATTGGGGATTTCCGCCGCTGAGCAAAGAGGATGATGGGGGAGGGGGGGGGGCACAGGCAATGGATCTCTGCGGTGTGACTAAACCTCGTGCACGTGACAGCCGTGTCCAGGTTGAGTCACGCAAACGAGCGCTCCCGACCTTCTTGCGGTCCTCTTCCCAACCACCCGCCACTTCGCCTGGGACCCGATGACTGCCGGTACGTACTTTCATGAGGCACGTGTATCCCATTGCATGCATCCCCCAGACTCGCCCTTGGGATGCGGGATGCTCACAGCGGATCATCACGCACGCCTTCTCCTTCTCCACTTGAAACTCGCGTGCTGACGTTCGGTTTCTGGTATAGATTCCATCTTGACCGCGCCCACGGGATTCCGAACAGTACGTGATTCACCTGAGCTCCACCGACCCTCTTTAACCACGTTCTCAACAGACCCGGGGGGGAGAGAGTTCTCACCTTGGGTTTCCGAGATTGGCCTCCCAATCTATGCACCCGCGGACTTCAACCTTCAAGAGTGCTACGCGGCCGCAGCTGCCGATTCAGAACACGTTGATGGACGCAATGATGACGACAACCTCCCGGTCGCGACACCTCCCCCGCACCCTCCTGCCTCCGGCGCTGCTACTGCCCAGAGCAGCGTAGACGCTCTTAGTGCTTTAGACGCCTTGACATACCCCGGGTCCTCCCACGAGAGCCCCATTTCCAACCCAGACGAGCACTTTCCCGCTGTCTCCTCAGAGCCCACTTCAGCCCCCTCCTCGACGCCAGGCGCCGCGCCCCCTTCAGCAACAGCCACGTCCGCGGCTCCAACCGAGGATTCCAAATCCAAGTCCAAGAAGTCATCCCACGAGTGCCGGCATGCCAAACGTCAGGCTGAAGCAGAGGCTGACGGACGAGGTGGCAGCAAGCCCGTGAAGAAGGTCGCCCTCAACCGCTGGAAGACGGCCGTGCCCTTGCACACCACCCAACTTTCGCTGGACGATGGCCAGTCCATCGCCGATACCCTCGTGCGCGACAACTCGCACATCAACACCACGAACGGTTCGCCTATTCTCACCAACGTGTCACTGAGCATGGACGAGGTGCGCGTCACGTCTTCTGCTTTTGTGGGGGAACATTTAGAGCAGACCAAGGAGGACCTCCGGCCTATGTCGCGCGAGGATTGGGAGGCTATGGGCCACGATTATATTGCGTGGGATGGCCGGTACGTGTGTTGCAGTGTTCTGGGGCGTGCGGATTGTGAGGTCGATGCCATAGGACCTGTCGCCCAATTTTGACGCGGTCGGGGGAGGTGCTCGCCGCCCTCGGCGGCTGCCCTATGGACGAGAACTGGCTGCAAGTGAACGAGGAGCTCATCCAAATCTTCGACATTCTCGGCAACAATTATCACTTCAACAAGGGTCAGCGAGAACATCGGCGCAGCAAGTTCAATGCGGTAGCTTGTGGGATCTCGTATGGCGGCGGGCAACAGGTGAGCAGGATTGCGTATCATTTATGTTGACTTGCACTAACGGCCCAACAGCGTGTCAGCAATCTTGCACAAACCCCGCACAATCAGGCCGTCCTAGATCTCGTAATGGGCACCCGCGCCATCCACCGCATCGCGAACTTCAGTTCTTGTGAGTCCCTGTCCTGCTCCCCGCGCAAGCTGTCGCTGAGGCTAGCCGGGTCAAGCGGTTATGCATCTTCTCAACCCGCGTATGTATAAAATGTACGATAGCACTCTTTCCGAGCTCTGCGCACGCGACCCTGCCTTGCGCCGCAACTTCCCAGGGAACCCCTTCGCCGCCACCACGCTCAATGTTGGCCCAGAGACTGTGGCTTATGGGCATACGGACCATCTGAACATGCCGAACGGGTGGTGCGCCATCACCGCTATCGGCCGCTTTAACTCCGCCCTGGGCGGGCATCTTGTCTTGTGGGATCTCAAGCTCGTCATCAAGTTCCCCGCGGGATCCACGATCCTTATCCCCTCCACGTTGTTGAAGCATTCAAATACTCAGCTCTATGACACCACGCATGAGTTCCGCCACTCGTTTGTTCAGTACTCCGCGGGCGGGCTGTTCAGGTGGGTGGCATGTGGGCACCAGTCCCTAAAAGACTTCAAGAGGGTGGGGGGACGGTTTCAGAACAATGGGCGGCGGCGTTGGGAGGACGGTGTGAAGGTCTTTAGCCAGTGGTCTGAGTTGTTCCCTGACTCTGTATAGTACTGTAGAATTTTAATGGCGATATCAATGATAGTCTGAGGCAAACTGCTAGTTGGCTGGCATCTGGCCCTGCGAGGATCCGGGCGAGCCGTGCTCCGTTTCTAGTGTAATTAAGACACTGTAAGACGGCGCTGTAAGACGTTGCGGCAGCCGGACACCGTACCATGGCATAAAACAATAGCGGGCTGACCGTGCGAGCGGTTGTAAGTCGCGTCTTATTCCCCGTCTGACAATTGGACTTCCGGGTCCCTCTTGTCTTTCTGCCCCACAGGCATGGCTCGCACCCAACGTTCGCTCCCTCCCAACGACGTGAGTATTCAAGAGCGTCGTCACGCTCTTCGCCAGGCCCGCAACCGGAGGTACTACGAAAAGAAAAAGAGGTGTCTTTCTCCAAGCGTCAGCTGTGGCATTTCAAAGTTTTGGCTGACCTTATGTGATTTTACAGGGTTCAACAAGCAGACGCAACACGTCAAAGTGCCTCGATAATCTCAGTACAACCTCTGAGAGAAGAACAGACCGTTGCTGGCGGAAATGTGACCGCTGCGTTTGCGGTGCGGATGCCGCCTGTTCGCTGGTAAGTTTCCTCTCAATACCGCAGAATACGAGACTCATTTCAGACAGCGCTGGGCCATTCAGCATTCCAGCGGGGCCAGCGGTGGATCCCGAATTTGTAGACCAGCTCCACGAGCTCAATGGGGCACTCGAGGAATGGGGTTTTGTCCCCCCGACTGAGTTTAAACAGCGCGTGTTGCAGGAATTCGCGGAGGTGCCGCGTGGGGCCCATCCGGATGCTATAGCTGCGTTCATTGATCGCCAAGGGCTCTGGATTGCACGAGGTGACGAGATACTGGACGCGTTTGACCGCGTGGTCACCGGGGATTTGTTCGCGCGACTCGCGATGGACCTCCTGCCACCATTCTGGAAGGAAATGACCGCCATCTCCTTTCAAATCCTGTACGCGATGGCTACTGTAGAAGCGCGGCTTGATGCTCTCATTTCACCAGCAATGTAGTTCCGAGGGTCGTGGGTGTACCCCTTTTGTCTACACCAATCACATTCGCATTCTTGTCCACAGAAAATCGCCGATCAGATACAGTATCATACAAATGGAAACCGCCACCGCTACGCGCGCAACTCAGTAAGTCTCCTCCACCTCATCCGCTGGGATGACGAAAACTGGCACTCCGACCTTCCCAGCCATGTACTGCTGGACAAAATACAGACACACCCCATCTTGAGAGACTTGAAGATGACGATCTTCATCGCCGGGTTGTAGCCAGCAGCGAGGAGTGCGGTATTGCTGGAAGATCAGTTAGTCAGATATGCCAAGACTTGAAGAAGCTGCGTATCACGAACTTATCGAAGTACACGCCCGGGCGTTCGCCGCGAACAACGATGTACACGGGGTCACCCTTCGACCGCTTGACCGCGCGCTTCTTGTCGAGAAGCACTCGCGTACCAGAGGAGTCAGCACTGGCGTTGTTCACGACGGGGGTGGGAGTCAACGTGTACGTGCGCGCTGCAGGGGAATGCGTGGCCTGTGAGCCAGCCGAGTGGCTGCTGCTCCCACCCCCCAGGTTGGAGATGGCACTGTCGAGGCTGGTGAATCTCTCCCCGAGAGACAGGCCTGCCATGCTGGAGACGAGCTCAGGTGAACGGACGGTTCCAGGACTGAGAGTTCCGGATGACATCCACGACGGCGTGGACGGCGTTGCAGAGAACGACGTCGAAAGGGAGAGTGTCGAAGAGGCGGGCGAGGAAAGGTACAGGTAGTCCGCCCCGATGCCAACCGCCATGGCATCACTGCGAAGCTCCCGGTAGTCTTCAGGGTGGATGGGGACTTGAATGGTGGGCGCGCGAGTGGGGACGTCAACGTCGGGGAACTCGAAGTCGTCGTCGTCGTCGTCCTGATGAGGACGAGGAAGGGGATTGAGGCCGGGGGTGACCCTGGAGGGCCCAGGTCTGGGAGGCGTCCACGGCTGCAAGGAGCCAGGAGGGCCTTCCTCCCACGCGGTGCGCGCGGCCTCTAACCCGATGTACGACTTGTACGCGTTGCCGCTGAACCTGCAGACCATGGCGCTCGCCAGGCCCCTTCACAAAACAAAGCGTGAGCTGGCGTCGATAGACAGATCACGCGAAGTGCGTACCAGTTCACATAAATGCTGACAGCGCGGCCACGCCAGATAACGTAGTACTTCCTCTGGTCTTCGGGGATGGACGGGTCCTCGGGGACGCCGATGGGGATGATTCTGCCCTCGTTGTCAAGCTTGGGGGTCAACCCAAGGGAGACAGCGTTGGCATCCCAGTCGCGCAAGAGCTGTTCAGATACCATGAGGAGGAAGAAATGGGGGGAACGTGAGAAAGCCGTCGGCGCGGCGAGCTGGTTCTTATAACCCAATGTAAGCGCTCATGACTGCGTGACACACGGCCATGTCGCCTGCACGCGACCGCCGGATCGAAAAACCAACACACCTGCAAGGGAGCTACGTGTGAACCCCATCCGCACCCCATGGCTTCTAACCTCGATCTCGAAATTCTTGAAGCCTCGCCGCCTGTTCCGACCTTCTCGAAGGCTGCTTCTTCCCGGCGCAAGTCCAAGCGCAAGAGCAAAGGCGGGAAGGCCGGCAACCAGTCAATATTCACGCCGAAAAAACAAGAATACCTCAACGAGTTCCTCAACAGGTTCGTCGCCCTCCGAAACAGCAACCGCGCCGCGCAGAATGAATTCTGGACCAACGTCTTCGCCGGGTACTGGGAGAAGTTCCCCTGGTTCTTCCCCTTTGGCAAAGACCCGGAGACCGACAGCGACTTCGCGGAACCCGAGGGAATGGTCACTGACCTGGATGAGAAAGGGAAGATCATCAAGACCACGCAAGATGTATGTTAAATCCTTGTATAACAGTTCCAACGTAACATACTCACCTGGAATGGGCTGCAGCGAATCCAGGCGCATTTGCGCTATCGCCGCGCTGTCATCACGCGCAACGTCAAGGATCCGTGGGTCTTCATCCTACAAGAACTTTGTCAAGAAGTCTCCCCCCCCCTGCACCACGTATGATGTCGCCCACGCAGCTGTACTTAAGCAAATACGAACCTGCCGTGCAGAAGGTGTTCGACAAGCGCTGGCCGTCAGCGGGGCTCCCACAGAGCCACAGGCTCTCGTTCCGCTGTTCCATTGCCCGCGAACTCTTGGACGGCGAACCCGAGTCCCTCAAAAAAGAATTGGAGGCCAAATTGGAGGAGATGAAGGCGGAGGAGGAGGCATTCGCCGCTCAGGAAATGGAAGCGATAGAGAATCTGCCCGACGACACACAAGCCTTGTAAGCCAATCTACCTACCTCATACTTAGCAGGCGGAACTTACCGTACATCCTAGGGCGCGGGAGAGCATGGCTCGCGTCATCCAACCTATGCTAGATTTCTTGAGGAAGAAAACGAGGTTTTACCTTACGCTTATCGCGGGCATCCCGAACGAAGCTGGCCCTAGAGAATTCCAGCTCAAAGTGTACGAACTTCTTGAGGCCTTGTGCGGATGGTTTTGCTTACCACATATACTTAGGGTGACGGCTGGAAAGACGGCGGGGAACATACCTTTGCCGTGGCACATGGCGGAGGCGGAGGCTTTCAAAACTCAAGTCATGGGTTCCTTCACCCGGTTCTTGTCACAGACCTCCGGTGAGCTTAACGGCGCGATGGTTATGTAGCGTGATATATGTTACTCACCTTAACTTTCCAGAATTCGCAGCGCGCGAGGCCGCGCTTGGAAGGTCGCGTGTCGGAACCCCATGCGCCCCTCGCACTACTGCTCTCGCGAACCCGAACTCCCAGGAATCCCTGCCCCAGATCCTTCAGAGCGACCTGCTCGCTCTGCCGCGAAGCTCCACTACCACTCCCGCACTATCCACGCTCAACCTTCCTTTACAACCGCCGCCCGAAAGCCCCGCGGCGTCTAGGGTTTCGAGCCAGAGTGGGAGACGAAAGGGACCGAAGACGAAGGAGGCAAAATGCAGCAAGAAAGGCAAGAGGGCACAGCGTAAATCCGGAGCTGAAGAGAGCGATAGTGCCGAAGAGACAGAAGACAAAGTTGAGAGCGATGACTGGCAGGATGGAGAAGACGAGGACGAAGGGGACCAGGGCGAGAAGGATGGAGACGATGTCGAGCGCCAGGCTCTTCTCCTCGCGGAAGAGGTCCCGGAAGACGAAGTGATATCGATCATTGATGAGCTGAACTTGAGTGCTCCGGTGCGCGAGTTCCTCGACTGCCTGGACGCCCCGATGCGCAGGAAACAGCTCTACTGCTTGAAGACCGCAACCGAGTACGACCGGAATATAATGCTGGGAAAGATATTCTCCCGAGAGCTCCTTCGCCAGATCGGCCCTGTGCAGCTCACCAGCGCAAGTGAGAAGAGCGGCGCAGAGGACAAGGATGGCGGACGGCAGGGTGGGGGCAAGAAGGACAAAGGCAAGCGCCGGGCGCTAGAGCCCGCGCGGAGGTCTTCTCGGCGAAACGCGCAAGGCGCCACACCCACGACCATCGAGCCCAACCACTCTTCCCATCCGGACCCCGCCTCCTCTGTCCTGCCGCTACCCACCGTCGTTCCCTCCACTGAGTGTGTCTCTCAGGCTCCAGCTTCATTGGCGCACCAACCGCCCGCCGCCCCCACCCGTTCAAGACCCGTCAACTACATCATCGCCCCCGGCCAATCAAGACTCGTCGACCGAATCCTCGTCTCTGCCGAGCGGGCTCTCGTCCGCCGATGCTCCCCCAGTGGTGTTCCCCTCCGGGCCTCTATCATTGTCCTCTGACCGGCTGTCGCCCGGGAATGAACCCCTACGCCTACCTGCCCCGGCCTCCCTCGCACCCGAGCCCCTCCTCGCACCCGAGCCCCTCCTCCCCGGGAATGAACCCCTACGCCTACCTGCACCGGCCTCCCTCGCGCCCGAGCCCCTCCTCGCGCCCGAGACCCTCCTCGCGCCTCAAGTGCCCCCGAATCCGCCCGCGCCGTCTGGTTCCACCCCGTCGAACTCGTTTTCAGCCATTGTGCTGGACGAGAGCGGGTGGCCGGACTGGCTCCAGCAGACGTTCAACTAGATCGAGGCGCGCCGTTCGTCTCTCAGCCCGGACTTTATGTCTGCGGCTGAGTGGTGGACCGTCATTGAGCGGGCGTACAACTGGGAGACTTCGGTGAGTATACAATTCAATACCTGCTGTTGTGGCATTGCGTACTGATGCGATGACAGACGAAAGGTTACGGCACCCAACATCGGCCGGAGCAGGTCGGGCACTGGCTGCGTGTCCTGCGCGCCGATGTCTCCAAGATGCCCGCGATCGAGGACACGACTCTTTATGGCGAACAGTGGTGGAGCTGGTGGTCTAGTCTTCAGCCTGATTGGCGCGAGCGCAACGAGGCAGGTCGTCCAACTGTGGGAGGGGCTGGGTCTTGGGATGCGTTGAAGAAGCCTGGAAAGAATGGTTTCAGAATTGTTCTCCTTTCATTGGCCTGGTGGGGCCTCAAGATCGCGGATATGACAACAGACGGCGATGGACAAGGGGCGCGCGAGGACTGGCTACGTGCGGCTCAGGATGTCCAATGGGTGAGCTCCCAGATGGCGGCGTGGGCCCTCTATGAACGGTGCGTCCTCTCTCCCTATCGCATCTGCACATCATGCTCACACGGAGCCGCCCATAGAAAACGCCCCGCCAAAGATGTTCCAGGTCCCACACTGCCCGCGAAGTGTCGTCGCCGTTGAATGGCGCATCGTCGAGCCCATCGCCGCCCGCCCGTCCATCACGCTTCTTGCCCCCTTCATCATCGATGCTTCCTCCCACCTTCCTCTTCGTACTGCGCATTTCCCTTCCTCTTCGTATAGGCATGCCCCTACCTTCGCGTCCTCACACCCTCGCGCCCTTGCGCACCCTAGAACTCAAGGTCTGGACACCCGGGTAGTCGCTCGCGCGCGCGAGGCGCAGCTACCATTGATAGCACCCCTTCTCTGTCATGCTTCTTCTCTTCGGTCGCCGTCGCATGCTTGTCTCCGCCACATCTGACCTGCCTACCTCCCCCTGCCGCTTCCCTACGTCATGTACCAGAACCCACGCTCCTGTATGCCGTGAATTAGAATAATATGCCTTTAATGCTGATGGTAGCGTGATGCGCCCCACGCCCGGCCTCTGTGTGCGTGCGTGCGACTGCCCACCCAAGTCCCATTGACTGCGCACGAGTGCCGACGCCCGCGCGAACCCATGCCGACAGTTGCCAAGAGCCGCCTGCCCAAATTGGGAAACCATACGGGGAGTAGCAGCGGCTTGGCTGCAGAGACGCGCTCGGAAGCCCAGATTAGCAACGGCGCGCGCGCTGCACTGCATTAGGCAGGTCGCCGAGATGCCGACCGGAGGGCTTGATCTACGCGCGGGGGCACCGGAGAAGGCCCCGGAGGCACCTAATACATCACGTTTCTAGCTGTAACATGATGTAAAATGCTCTAGGCACTTAGTCGTAACATGATACATTATTGTTACAACATATGGTGTCACAGCGTAGGGTCTTTCATAGACCAGTTAGGACTCGTCGATCGCTCGCGAGTTTTCATCGGTTGCCCCGCGACGGTCGCTCCAAGGTGACAAGTCATCGACATATTTGCTCCACTTCCTCCTTCGTCTTCTCCATCCTTTTCTATGATTGGTTGCTGTAGCTGGCTGTTTGTTTCCTGTGGTTTTCCCGTCAGTTTCTAGGGTTTCCTTCCTGCACTGATATATAGATGATGTTCTTAGTCTTGGCAATACAGATTTTGGCACCCCATTGACTTCTCACTTTTTGCTCACCTCGCTCGCTCATCACATCACTCATCGCCCATCGTATCCGGCTTGCTGAGAGTCATTATCATATTCGTTCGCACGTTGTTGCTCGTCCATCGTCGCAGGACTCGAGAGTCCCTTTCGTTTCGCCATCGTCTTCCACGTCGCTCGCCGAGAGCTCCTCGTATTCTACTTCCACCCGTCGCGCACGACCATTGGACCGACTAGCCCGCTAGTCTTAGGCCCTCTGTGGTATTAGTTCGTAGCGACTAGCGAGCACCCGATGACTCCCTCCTTCTTTTCCGGTTAGCTGGTTCTGTTGTTTTTGCAGCAGTTCCCCAGACTGTATACATCAGCGACTGCGATCTTGTGCGATCGCACCCATTCTGCTGACGGTCACCATATGTTCACTCACGATGCATACTGGATGACTGTGTGTTCATGGTTGTTTTCTGCTGAGAGTTCAAGTCAGTGGGCCGGTACGCTTCCTCAAGCTGTTGTGCATGCTCGAGGATCGTTTCCCAGGTGCAGTACTCCGGTGATATTCCTTTGTATACTTGCAGATCCTCAATCATTAGTTCTGGGAGCCCATGGAACAATCACATATGCATCTCATACGGGCTGGGATGCTCAATCATTTCAGAAGCCCGCTGCTTCAAGTCTTCAGCGAATTTCTCAACACCTCCGCGGTGAGAGTAAGCACACCGCGCGAACACTTCAGTCGCTTTCGCCGCTGTATTCAAGTGGATGAATCTGGCATGCATTGCACAGATCGCATCCTCGAAGCTCGGAGTGATCTGGATGGAGGGGTGGTCGACTTCTCGGACATACCACTCCTCTGCATCTTTGATCAAATGCTGGCAAAGGTATCAGAGGCGATGGAAGTCTGCATCGGGTCCGCACAAGTTGTAGGCACGCATCCAATTCAGCACGCCATCGAGCCACCAGTAGAACACTTGATGGTCACTCGTGCCCAGGTACTTGTCGGGCATCTCAACTTTTGGCTGCTTGGCACCGTCAGGTAACGGTGGCAAAGCTTGGCCGACTTTGTATCGTATATTTTGAATTATCTGTTGAATTAGTCCGTCGAGGTGAGGATTCGATGATCATGCTCCGAGTCTGTCAGCTCAAGGGATGCCCGAGGGCCCCACTGCAGACTGCAGTACGCTAACTGGCTGACCAGCTGTGTAAATGGGTAGCGGCTGGTGCCGATTGGCATACGCGGTTCGTACGTTCGATGCAGACGGCATAGGCACGTTCGCGTCAAATCGCACCGAAGTCAGTGGCACGGGATTCCCATCATACCCCCGTGGTGTGGCAGATGGGTCTGCACTCGAGCTGGCTTGTTGCATTTGATGCAGCTTGCGGCATTCGCGAGCGTGCCGTTCATCTAGAATAGTCTCATAGGTTGACCGATAATCAGCATATCAGTCAGTTACCACATGGCCAGGTGGCAGGATATGTCCCGCAGAGGTGTGCGCAGTCGCACCAAGCGATGACTGAATACTACTGTCATTCATGGTCAAGCTATGCACAATCTGAGCTAAACTAGCTACGCTCGGCTGTATTGCTTGCGCAATCCAGCCATGTTGCCGTGCAGCGCGCCCAATCCACTGGTCGTAATCATCCAGTGGTTCGTGCGGTAGGCGGGGCATCGTAGGATTACTGTAGTGCATAGTATTAGGGGGCATGCCCTCGGTCTTTGGAGGCGATGTGTGAGCTCTCGTGTTGTCCATGTGAGGTACCGCAGGTGCCAAGGAAGGCAGAGGTGGCGCCGAGTGGGACGCAGGTGGTGGGATCGGGATAGGGTTAGGCGAGACAGCAGAAGCAAGTGGTGGGAGCCCCAGAGAACGTCAAGACTCAGTAATTGTCCACTCGATGTCCCGGAGCATGAGCTGATTGTCGTTGAGGGCTCGATTGGTGCGTGCTTGAGTGGCACGCACCTCCTCGGCATACTCGCGAAGTACGGCATTGGACTGAACATGCAGTGATGATAGGTCGCTCGCATGTTCAGACAGCTGTTGAGATCGCAAGGTTAGTTGCTCCTGCAGGGAGCTCTGGTAAGAGGTCAGTGCTGCCTCAAATGAGGCTATCACTTGGCGGGGGGTTGGCGGTGCAGCTACACCTGTACATGTCGAGAGCGAGCTGTCTGCTCTCGGCATGGCTGACACTGGCTGTGATGCGGACAGCGCAGGCTGAGGGGCTCCCCAGTGTCGGGCGTACTCGACGTTGGGAGTCGAGTGCGGCGGTGCAGTGGTTGCGGTGGTGTTGGGACCACCCATCGCTAGGTACCTGGGACCTACGACACCCGTCTGATCCATGCTCAGTATTGACAAGTAGCCGTCTCGTCGCGGAGACGGAGATGGCGGTGAGTGGTAGGTTGCGTGAAGCGGGTTAATGTGAGTGGGGGGACGTACCATGTTGACACCGTCGCTCGACGCGACGGTGTGCAAATACTCTCCTGCACCATGGCTGGAGCCTCAAGACCGTGCTGTCGCAAAGCTCGCAGCATCTGGGAGTGTGGTGTCATCCACCACTGGTGGGAGGTGCACGGAGGTGTGTGCCCATTGAGGCACGGGCTGAGAGAAGTGGGGGGGTTCGTCCCACGATGGCAAGCCGTACCTAGAGTATGACATGTTGAGGCGGGGTTTTTGGTATGAATCGAAAGTGAGTCTTGATGAGTGTCGCCTAGGGAGTCGTCTGAGAGTGGATTTTGCTCGCGGCGAGTCCTGCAGAGTGTCGCCGAGAGGGTGTCTTGAGTTGTCCAGGTGAATTGATTCGAGTGTCGCCCAGAGTATAAGACAAAAGCGAGTTAAAAAAGATGTAAAGTCACAATGAGGGGTGCTTCTCAGAGCCCCAAGCATAACTGGTCAATGTCCTGTATTGAGGGTGACGGGTACACTAGTGGGGCGGTGGGAGAAGACTTGTCCCACCGCCCGTACATCAAGATCGTTTATATACGGATTATCTAAGCTTGGGGCGCTAATGGTACATATGGATAACCAGTCGTAACAGCTATGCTGTTCAACACCCCACGCTTGAGCCCCAATTGAACCTCGCTTGTTATGGCTGCCCACCGAGGGCCTGCCCGTCATTGTTGTCTTGCCACTGCCACCCGCTGAGGGCCCGCCGCCACTCATTGTCCCGCTGCCACTGCCCGCTGAGGGTATGCTGCTGCTCACTGTTGCCTTGTTTCACTCGTTGAGGGTCCCCCGTATGCCTGTCCCGCTGCGCACGCGCTAGCCCACCTACCTAGAGCCCGACTCCTCGAGAATCATTGTGGTGCCTGCCTGCCAGATGTTGGATGGTCCCAGTATGTTTTGGTTGATGTTGAGGTCTTTTGCTGTTGTTGTTGGTCAGTGCTCATTTGAGGGGGTGTGTCCCCATTCATTCCTGCTCGCTGTACATTGCATTTTGTTTTTGCCTTGCCCTTCCTCGTAGTCCTCACTTCACCGCTCAAGGGGGTGTGTTGTTGCATATGGCTTATGTGATCAGTTTCACTCGTACCCACACCACCATCTGATAACAGCTCGTATATATTCCGTGTAGATACAGCTTGTACAGTTCATGTTTGCAACAAGAACCCATCACCATCGCCCCTCCGCTTCTTGAGCCAAACACGAGATCCCGCCCATGCGCCCAGAATCTTAACAGAGAGACAAAGGCAAGACGTAGGCGAGTGTCACGCGAGAGAGGTGGACGAGAGCAAGAGCGAGCAGGAACTGTGTTGCTTCGACGAGGGTACAAGATGAGCTCGGGGGAAATAAGTAAGTACAGCATATTTGTGATCAGGTTGTGGCGTCGAGTACAATCGAGAGGGAGGTGGATACAGGACAGGAGAAGGGCGCGTGAGTCCGGATCATGTCTACTAACAAGTATGTGAGTAGGTCAGTGGTCATGAGGCTCGTGTGATGGCTGGAGCCGTTACATTACGCGCAAGTTTGCGCCTTAGGTTAGCAGCATTCATATACTACACGTTCATTTCTCAGAACCGTGTGAGGACTTACACGCCTTCGCGCCTTAGCTTCACCGGCAATCCAGCCGCCCATCGAACCTTAACACCGTGACCTGCTTCACCCCTCGGACGCGCCTAGTACGAGAAGATTTTCACCCAGTACTCGTGAGCCACTGGCCTCGGGGCCGACAGCCCGCGCGATCCCCGGTTCACAACAGCTGTGGCTTGGTCGTATTCAGCGCTTGACTTGCAAATACGGTAGATTACGGTGGGTTGCAGTGTTCGAATCCCCGCCGAATTTAATTTTAGTCGGGTCGGATCTCTGCACTTGCGCTATTGTGCACAAGGCTGTGCTGCCGAGATATATCCTGCCGGGGGATGCATCCGAGTCGTGGCGTGCAAGGATACAACCTGCGAACTGAGGTGACTGCTCTGCGATTATAGACTGCATTAGTATCTTGGAAGTATAATAAAGCCTGAGGGCACATGGTGTGTATGATATCGGCTAACTCGATGGAAGGAGGTTGGGAGGACTCGCTTGGGCCTAGAGAGTATCACAATATCAACAAATCATTTGTACAACATTCGAGATTCCCGCGTCCTTTCAATTCCTTGAGCCGTGGAGATTCCGCCCATGGCGTCTACGATTTTTCTCCCGCCGCCTCCGTACACGCTCTGTGTATTCGTCAATGCACTGGCCGTGCTCCTCGGCAGTGAGGCGACGAAAGTGGCACTCTCCGCTTTTCACAGCTTCAAGTAGCGTTTCGAGAGGTTCTACCTCCAGGGGGAGCTTTGAAGGGCATGCCCACGTCTCGTGGGTCCAGCCGACCAGCACGACGCCAAATGGAACAACAATAGCTCCCTCATAATCGTTGTAGTCCATTGTGGCGTCAACTACCCCAGTAGCCCTCACTACGGACGAGAGAAAGTTAAGAGTTGGTCGAACTGATGATCGTGGTGGATACTCACCGAGGAGAGTATCGATCTTGTCCTGTATCTCTTGCCTAAGCCACCTCAAGTACCATTGTGGCGTCATAGTGCGCAGTAACGCTGCATAATAATAATATATGTGAGACTAGGGTGCTCGTGAGCGGACAAGCTTACGCACAGTTCATGCTATGGCCTGACAGAGTGAACGCCGCGGCCTCCAAGCGAATGCCGATCAAGCCTGCATCCCATTTTCCGACGACACGGGACAGAAAGCGATCGAGGTGAGGACTAGAGAAAAACTATTGAGGACGTAACTGGTAAGCCTCGTTGTTCTTCACGAGGCAGACAAAACCGTCGACACCACATCGGCACTTGAGGAATAATACCTTTGAAGCTCTCGTTTAGCGATATAGTACAGGAGATACTACCAGTGAGCAGAGGCGTACCAAGCCCTTGATGACCTTGAATATGTTGTCGACATCTTGAGCGCGACTGGACGGGGGGCTTCGGATGGTCAAGTCCTCCAGGGCTGGTGCTCCTTGGGTCATCAATACATCAAGCAAGTCCCGCTTGCGTTCGCCAGTGAGGCTGTCGAACTCTTCGGAAAATTCTCTGCGAAGACGGGCCTCACCTTCCGCGGAGTTTCAAACGAATTAGTATCAAGTGCGTCGTATATTGAGCTGAAGCTGCCAGGCTCACCGGAAACAGCAGACGTGGCGAGGAAATGAGGGATGGCCGGGGGCAACAGGTGAAGATATGCGCCTCGAGTGAATATCATGCGCAAGTAGTGCTCCGCGTCATTACGCCCGACAGTCTCCGCCAACCGTTGAGCAGTTTTCTCTGCAAACTGAAGAACCTCCTGCACAGCGACTTCCACAGTGTCGAGATACTCATCGAGCCGTCTCTCCGATGTTTCACTGCCTATGTGCTGGATATTGACCTGCCCGGGGAACCCGTAGTCACGACGGCGAAACGAAGGAGCATGAGGGGAGTCAAAGGCGGACATCTCCAAGACAGGGGCGAGGAAGAAGGCGATCCAAGCAAACGGCAGAAGACTACGATCCGAGCAAGTGGGGTAGGAGGGCTGGGCATTCGAGTTCTGCTATGAGCTAGAAAAGCTGTTGCGCTATGAGACTGAGAATGCAAGGACCCGACGATAAGTTTTTTCCTGCCATGTGCATCTGCCGTGGCCGATCGCAGTTCGGTTTCATGGACGAAGATAATTACATCCCTGGTAGCTCTAGCGAATACTGCGGTAGCGTCGGTGTGGATACCTACACGTTAGAGCCGATACAAGATATGCAGAACGGAAGGGCAATATGGACTGCGGGGCATAAATGGCGACGTGATACACATGGTATTGACAGCAACGGAGACATCGACCTCCTAGGCGTAAGCGCATGATTGAACACCACAAGTAACGATCTCCAGCTGGCTCTCTACGGGTCGAGAAAAATGCCGGTGTCTCGACGCATCGCGTCAGCGAGGTCTTCGGCGAGCTAGCCAGAGATTTCAGGAACACGGGTCCGAATACTCTCTGACCAATCGCTGACGGAACATTCGAACACAATATGACGCAGGGTTGCATACACGGTGGGGCGAAGACGATGATTGACGATGGTCTGCTCTACATGCCTCCCGAACGGCACCGGATCTTGATGGACGCTAGCGGCTGCAGTCGCGGAAGCTTGTGAACGACGGGACGATTTCGCTGATGCCTGCGGAGGACGGGACAAACTCACCAGTTCTTGGAAAAGGACGGATGGAGCCTGTCGACGCGGACCGACGATACGACGAACGGCCTCCGGAGCGCGACAAATCGCCGAGTGCGACGGACGCGCGGTTGATGTCTGTGACTGATGCGATGCATTATAAGAAGTTGCCTGAGTGCGAGAAACCGTCCGAGTAGAACCGCAGAGAGGCGTAACTCCAGCTACGAATCGGGTAGTCCCGTGCCGGAAAGGACGCCGGTGTGGGTCGTGAATGGCACGTGACCTGCGATGGGCTCAGGATAGACGTCACTGGGGAAAGTGAAGATGCCATAGAAAGGTCCCTAGAGGCGACAGTCTTGCCTTTGTCAAACCGACCTATTGCGGCTAGCACAACCATGAGATTCGAGAGCAGAGGATCAGCAGTGGGCGCAGTCTCGTGCTCCGGTCCGTTGCCTGGGATGATGAGGTTAGACTGACAAACAGAGACGAACAACGCTGAATGTTACCATCGTCACGGAATATTTCTCGTACTTTCGCTATGGCCGCGTCGCGGGATTCAATGGCGAGCTCTGGAGGAACGATCCTCGCCAACAACGTCGGAATGGTCTGGGAGGCCTCCGCGTCGCCTCCTCGGAGGTGTGAGTCAGACCGGCGCACATCCGGCTCGGGTTCCCACTTCTCCGCCCATGCTAAAGCGTCCTCCAAACTCCAAGGGTCATCCGTGGCGTACGCAACCTTCATCTGAGCCATACTGCTCGGTGGAACGTGAAGTATCCCACGCTTTGGTTTCGTCGCCGACCGTGCAGCCGAACTGTTCGACTGTATCCCGGCAACGGTCTGTGTGTGCGAGGGAGTCGGTACTATTTGTGCGATTACAGCCACAAGATCGCCGGGGCGGAGACCGTAGAAGACATGATGGGGAGCGGAAGAAGACTCTGCATGACTCCGCGTCAAGAAGGAGCCCGTAGGACGGCCAGATTGTTGATAAGTCCTGCGCTATGAAGCTCCTTGCAAAGGTCCGGTCGCGAGCTACTCGGTGAACTGCCGGACAATGGGGGCGGAGACAGGTCCCAGTCCAGGGTTCTCCTGAAGCAAGAAGAGGGGTAGAAAGACATCATGATCCAGCCAGGCTTCCGGGGCATATGGTCAGTGTTGGAGGCACGTGTTCCAGGGCAGTGCATCATGAATGTTGAGCCCCGGATGAGGCGATCTAGCCACGTAAGCTAGGACAGATTGTCAACGTGAGCGGGATTGAATGAAGACGCACGACGTCCATGACTAGCTGAATATACTCTAGTGCATGTTCCATCGCCACGTCGGTTGGCCGGTCGTATGCTTTTTAATATGGATAGGATACAAAACACCTGAAGGAAACCGATCATTGCCGTCGCCGATACCACGTGGGCCAGAAACGCGATGGCCATCGCGCTCAATGATGGTTCGGACACGTCGGCCAACATAGGGTGTGGATCGAGATGAAAGACCATAGACTTGACGCCCTGAAGTGTCAACCTGCATTTACTCAATGGCAAGATATGGAGGGGAGGGGCTCGTCGTCGTGCGAGAATGAGGGCGGAGGCGGCCGTTGTGGCACGATGTGAGGGGAAGTGAAGCAACGGGAGGCACTCCAGTCACTTAAATGCAACAGTAGTAATATTCGATTCGTCCAGGTGCACCGGAGCCAATGTTGGGTGGAGGCGTTGACAAATCTGGCAATAGTGCTTCAGGTATTATCACGGGTGCAGAACATGATCACATACTGTCGTAATATCCCCTCTCAATTGCAATTTTGAAGCTTCGCGGCACGAAGGGTAGGAGCTTCGCACTAGAGAATGGGGGGGCAGACGTCAGCCTCCCCCAAGATGGAGCTGTGAAATGGTCGCGTTGAGATGTTCCATGCTTGACACTGCCCAATGATAGACCGCGGAGACCATGCTTACGTCAATGTTTGCATTGCTATTGTAGTAGTAGAAGGGGAGGTGATAGTGGCGTCCTTCGAGAACGCGCCAAGATGCTGTTTAGGAGTTCAAAGTTAGGACAGGTAACGCGTTAGTAAGAACATTAAGACATACTGGGAGACATAAAAGCTAGAGAAGCTCTGGGTTTATGAGGCTACACGGCCCGCACCCAGGGCTTGAGAGCGGGAGGGAGTCGAGTCCGTTGACGGCCTGCACGCTTCTGATGAGGTCCGCGGGACGCAGCCTTCATTTCGAACCGGGAGCTCACACAAGAGTGTGGATGCATTCCTTGTTCAAGATCTTGCACCTCTGGAGTGCTTTAGAAAGAATTGGAAGCACTCATGAGCTCAGGGAGACGAGCGGAGGAGACGAAGAGATCAACCTGTGGCTTGGCTTACACCGGCTAAGGCGCTTATGCGGCATTTCCCGATACAGCACGTGCGTCCACCTGGGAGCTGTTCACGCCTGGTGGCGGTGTGGTCTCTTCCGTCTCTACTCGCCAATCCACCAACAAAAGCAAGTTTCGTATCGCCATAGCCCAGGACCTCTGGCTCGCTGGAACTCATGAAGCCTTGCGGCGACGATGTACTTGCAGTACCCCTCGAATCCCTTACTCAGCTCGCCCTTACATTAAGTAGTATTATCAGGACCCGCACTGCAAGATACATCATGGCCGACGCGGATGAATGAATCGGTGACAGAGCCTCTACGTCTCAAGGTACGCAGGCCCTCAAGACTTTCAAATGCGTAGTGCGTGTTCATTCTTCAGCGTGGATAAGTGGGTTGACTGCCACGACTGCTATTAATATTAAATTCACGTCAGGCTGCCACGACGTCCTCTGTTACTTGAAATGCTGCCTACACCAGCACAAGATATAGGTGATTTTCATTCGCTTTTCTGAAGGGTCTCCGCGTCTTACGCTGCGTCCTACCTCCGCGAATATCAGCTTTGGAAGGGCCGAGATTTCCCCTGAATCGAGGTCTGCTTACATTGTTACCCGCCGTCAGGCAGTCCCTTCGTGATGCTGGATCCACGAAAATGACAATCATCCGGGAGCGTCGGTTCCAGCTTAGCCTGTTGAACCACTCACGCGGCAACGTTCGGGCTCCTTCAGCTGCAGGTTTCCTTTCACCTCTTCGCCTCTCACAGCTTCTCCCTCATCATATCTCTCGCCTGTTGGATCACACGTCGCACCTGTTCCTTCTCTGATTCCTCCTGAAGCTTTTCGGGAACCTATCCTTCCGATCGCGTGCCCTTCCGATCGCGCTTCTCTACAGAAAGCAGCCGCGGCTCCACGCCCGTGGCAAACCGCGCGTCCCACACCTAGTTCTCCTTTATCACACCTGTTCCGCCCACCGCATTCCAGCCAACAACTAGACCCGCTGTACCCTCCTACATGCGCTTGGGGTGGCGAACTCAGGTCGGGAGGCTCCCGTAGCGCAGCGCGCCCGTCCACACGCCTTCCCGCGATGATATATATCCCACGCGAGCGCGTCAAGACGCTTGAGCTCGTTGCGGAACTGCTGGAGGAGGACGGTCTTGACCTCTTGGGGGGCAGGCGCGTGCCCATGACGGGACCGAAGGTTGTGACATTACAGTGGAGTGTGAGCTTCGACCTTTTGCTCGATGTGAACGAAAGGACTGCGCCGCTCTCGCATGCCCTCCGGGGTGTTCAGGACGGAGCAGACGATGACGCCCAGCGGCGGGATCGTGAGCTCGAAGAAGCTTCGGAACGCTCCACCATGACCGTCTTTCGCGTTAAAAGGGCACTGTCGCTCCCTTGCACTGCAACTGGAGAACTTGAGGTCAAGTCAGGTGAGCCTGCCGACCGCAATCTCCGTTTTTCCAGATGAGGGGATGATGCTGCGGATGTACCCAGCTTCTTTCGCGACGAGCGATAATGCTTTTGAACATTCTCGTGCCACACGTCGTCGGAGAATCGGGGGGAGTATCGATTGAATCAGATTTCTACGGATCACTCCGATGTTCCTGTAGGGGACAACGCGTACGCCATCCTTCGCCGCTTGATGGAAGTGCACTACCCCCGACTGCCGAACCGCGGTCACCCAATGGACCTGCCATTTTTCGGAAATGACATTGTGCAGAACTCCAAGGAAATGTTGTAGCAATCATCCGCCTGGCCAAATCAATGCGAGTGTGAGACACTGTGTACAAGTATGCGGTCGGGTCGGTCTGAAGAGAACTCGAATCGGTTGACGTGCAGTGGCGCGATCCCCCTCCTCCCGTTACTGTTCGGAGCTCACGGTCGCCATCGACGCCTTCCTTCGCACCTTCTTCGGTGTAATGCGTAATATCCGAGCTCCATTGCACCACTCGAATCTTGAGATACCGTTAACCCGCTGGCCCATTTCCTCCCCGTCTTATTCTTATTTCCCTTTTCTTCTTCCCCGAGGATCCTTCCATACATCTTGGTTGGCTCCGGGTTCGGGCTTAGAGCAGTACTGTTTCCATTTGTAGACATTGAACCATGCTAAATTTGCTGCGGCGAAGTTCCTCGGGAGGTGTTGGGCATTCGCGGAGTATGCAAGCATCCGCTCGATCGCCGGGTGCGTAATGTGACTTCTGTAACAAAGCTGTGCTGCTACCACCATTGTGACAAGTTGCATGGCGTTGGATTTGGGCGCTTACATGCGGCGCAGCACGCATCGAAATCCTTCGTCTGCTCCTGAACCTTCCAAGGCGGCTCACAGCGGTATCATCCACGACGGCACACCGGATATTCGCGACGGATGGTTCGGAAGAGTCCACGGTACGCCCCTCTGTGCATGATGTGCATTAAAATTGTGAGCGTTTTTCTCACGATGATGATCAACTTGTAAATTTTCCCGATGACTCGCACAATTAGCTCGAGCCTCCATACCGAATATCCGGAACTTAAATTGCGTTTCGGCTCCATCACCGTACCGTCTTATACTGGAATGGGAATACAGGTCGGCCGGGGTCCAATCGAGGGGTGTCAACAGTATCCGGTCCGGGTAGACTTGTCCTGAGGAGTGCATCCACGATCCTATGTGCTAGTATAATGTGGGACCGTCAACAGTAAGCTAATACTAGTTTGCAGTGCCATAGGCAATACGGCTCTCAGATTTCTCTGTTCTGCCTACGTGTCTCCTGCAGCCACGGGCTCCCCTCCCCCAGACTTGAGGATGGCATGGAGCCATGCGGGACCAGGAGGTATGTTAGCCTCCTTTTTGAGGACAGTCCTTATTTCGCGTCTATGCGGGGATGGGGCGCGTCAGCGTTGGAGAAGTGCTACCCGATTCCCCGAGTCCAGACCTTGTCTTGCACCATCTTCGCTGCTCAGAGTTGCCCTCTCCCTACACACGTCCCCGTTCTTGCCTCGCCCACGAGCGTTTTGGGTCACGTTTCATTCATGGTGAGCACACTATGCTGTTCCAGATGATACATGCCCGTACAATGATTTATCCTAGCCACAGCATTCCCCTTCCACTCCCGTGCGGGATGGCGACGCGTCTGAAACGCCGTCGCGTCCTCTCTCACCCCCTACACAACCTAAAACGCCTCCCGCTCGAAATACAAATAGGAGGAAGCGCAATTTACAGTACAGCTCAATACACACCATGCGGTTAAGAGATAGGTCCGCGAAAACCACGGCCGGGAACCCGTCGACTACTCGGGACACGGTCGGCGGCGTCCTCCCCCAGCTCAGCTTGGA
Organism: Ganoderma sp. BRIUMSc; assembly: GCA_008694245.1. NCBI lineage: Eukaryota > Fungi > Basidiomycota > Agaricomycetes > Polyporales > Polyporaceae > Ganoderma > Ganoderma sp. BRIUMSc. The sequence goes on from VJXU01000061.1 coordinate 28,661, forward strand.
AGGCGACCATGTAGCTAACGGCGGATCCCCTACGACGTCTATGATTGCAGCGAACCAGAGTTCAGAGACTCCATTCGTGGGTCAGGGCTCGAAGGTTGGCGATTCTGCGAAGCTCTTGCCATTGCCTGAGGTGGAACTGGGTAACAGTCACCGCCTTGCCATTCTTGATTTCTGAGTTGACGACGTGCCGCAGGACCCTCCAACAAGGCATCTAGTTCCTCCTCCAACACGGAACAGGAACGTTTGGCCGCGACTTCCACTTCAACGTCCCTCTCGGCTGAAGGGGGATCTAAAGCGAAGAGTAAGCATTTTGTCCACACGATCCAACTACAGGGACATGACCCAGATACTGCTCTCAGACGGCGAGTGCCTTATGATTCCCCGTCATGCTCTCGATCCGACTATCACTCATGTTGTCGCCGACCCCCTTGCGACCTTGAATGCACATAACGTAAAGGAAGCTAACGACCACGTGGGGTAAGTATCAGTGTTCAACAGTGGTTAGTGGAGGCTGACAGAATAAGAACGCTGGTAAATAACAGTCGTACAAATCTCGTTTCCCAGTCCGAAAGACTGGGTGTTCAACAACACGGTCAACTACAGGTGCCGTCGACCATAGTATCGGACGCCCCCCAGCAGGGACCGTCGAACGGAGTATTGCACATCCAGCCGCCGCCGGCGTCGAGCGACCCATTGCACGTCCAGCTGCCGGCGCCGTCGACCGTAGCACTGGACGTCCCCCGGC
>VJXU01000064.1:0-13492 GCA_008694245.1 Ganoderma sp. BRIUMSc
GGATACCTTTCCCATCTACAGCTGTCTCCACTCGATACCACTCATCCCCGCTTCACACACAGTGCAACACACCTAGGTGTCTGTGTGTTACGATGCTACAAGCTCAGTGACCTTTAAAGCATGTTGGATTTCGTTGGGTCTCGCTCATCTCGAACTTTCTCATAGCGAACTCCCTCTGAACTCTGTTTCTACTGGTTAGGACGATGCGTATCACAATCCACAAACGAGGTGTGTCTGTCCTTTCCTTTGTCAATTCATCGAGCTTATTACTTTCGATATGTAGACGGGTATGTCTGGACCATTCCTTTGCATTAAACTGTGTTTAAGCGGCTGCTTCTCATTCCCCAGCCAAATTGTTCACACTGTTTAAGTCACACAATGCAGACGTTCGATCGCTCTTACTTTCTCCATGCAGGAAAGGACGTAGATGAGCGACTTCAGTTCCTTTATATGCGCGTCGTGATCGGCATTCACGGTGAGCGCATGGAGGACGTGCTCCAAACGTACGAACTTCTCTCAACAAAAAAGATGTCTGTCGCTTCTCCGATCCTCTGGAACGGGGGTCTCTCCAACAGTCACCTTGCTTCCTGCTACATATATGAGCCTTTCGCGGTGAAGTCGAAGGACGCCATCAGCAACTTCGCAACACTCTCTAAAGTCTGGTCTGCGGATGGTGGGATCGGGATACACGCAGGGGAGGTTCCCACCACACGGTAATTCTACCACATCGCCTGGCATGTAGCATCTGCTGATGACCGGAAACCTAGGGGTGGGGGGGAAGGACACCATCCGGGCCTTATGCCCCTCCTGAAAGTCTATGATTCCTTGGCCGGTTATTGGTCCCGATCAAGTCACCATCGGTCTTCGTCCGCCGCTGTTCATCTTCCGATATGGCACGGGGATGTGAGGAAGTTCATCGCTATGCAGACAAACAGAGCGTCTACAGGTTACCGATTCCGCCACTCTTCCCATCCTTGTGGATCCCACATCTTTTGTGAGCAACCACGCTGCTGTCCGCCGTAAGGTGCCGTTCACTAATCAGGAGTCGCGTTGTCTCAATACCGATTTAGCATGTGTCGTCTAGAATCTGGAGGATCCTGGAGTCTGTTCAATCCCGTCGATGTCCGTCCATTGACGTATCTGGTGGGCGACGCCTTCGTCGCGGCTTACGAGTCATACGAACGTGCCGGTGTCGCTCTCGCCATTGTACCCGCTAGTAGCATATGGGATGTGGTGTCCGCCGCTCTGAGAGAGAGTGGCACGCCGTTCCTGATGTTCTCCGACAACATAAACGGTGCGTGCATACACATGGTCTCTGAGATCTACTCGCGGGTAATCACATTTTCTAATATAGAGCGGAACAATCAAATGCACCTCGGAGTCATCAAGGCCTCCAATTTGTGCACGGAAATTGTCCAACACTCGTCGACCGTTGAGACTGCAGTCTGCACCCTCGGCGCCTTATGCTTGCCGCAGTACGTTCGCGACGGATTGGGGTTCGACTATGCCGAGTTACATCGCGTCACCAAAGTCCTCGTACGCCTCCTCAACAAGGTTATCGACACTGCAAAATTTCCCACAGCTGACTCCGCCGTCTCTGCGTACAGTACACGCCCTATCGGTATCGGTACTCAAGGGCTAGCTGACGTCTTCGCTGCTCTCGGAATGGCGTTCACATCAGATGAAGTGCAAGACGTCAATGTGCGTATATTCGAGACCATATACCATGCTGCATTGGAAAGTAGCTGCGAGTTGGCGGAGACCTCTGGGCCTTATGATATGTGGACGGGGTCTCCTGCGTCTCAAGGGATCCTCCAAATCGACATGTGAAACGCAGACACATCTGATCGGTACGACTTCCAGGCCCTCCGCGAGAGGATCAATCGCGTTGGCCTACGTAACTCTATGCTCACAGCTCAAATGCCAACTGCATCCACTGCTCAGCTTCTCAGGAACTCTGAGGGCATCGAGCCCTACACTAGGTTAGTGGCTCTGGGTTGTCGATGTGCCGTCTTGTTCACACCCACACTTTCGAAGCAACATTGTCCAGTACCGGGTTCTAAGCAGATCTTTCAATGAGCTATCGCCTCAACTTGTTCGGGTTCTTCGCAAGCGAGGATTGTGGTCTGAGCACGTTCGAAGCGACATATTGTAAGGCTGAACGTAGGTCGACCTATGGATGATTGGGATCTGAACCTATAAGTTTACACAAAATTTCAACCATGATTGGGATTTGTGTAGGTCAACCTGGAATCCTACCTAAACCTACAAATCTACGACCTATAGACTTCAGGTCACCCAGATATCAACCTGAACCTAACACAGGTTACAGGTTATAGGTGATCAATGACTTATAGGTAATAGGTTATATGTGTTTTTAAGGTTCAAATGCACTCTAAATATGATACTATATTAACCGGCATCTTGGCACAGCAAGAGAACATACACACAACTAATACAAGCACTCGAAAACAGCTCAATCCACGGCCTGGCCCAATTGGGTAATAGGCGCTTGTGCGAGATTTGGATGACCTGAGGCTCCGGTCGCCCAAAGACACGGATGAAAGCCAAACAAACATCGGATCTGAGTGCAAAGGCTAAATAAAGCATGTCCGTGATACGCGGAGCAAAGGGCATGCAAAACATAAGGGAGAGACGCCCCGACTGCAATATGTGTCATGTGTCGCAAACGAGGCCGTGCCCAGCTTGGTCCTGGCCGTGCGCGGCACTCGCAATCAAAGCGTTGTGACAAAACTTTGCCACATTCAACACAATCTACTTGTACATGTGCACAGACTAGTAAGTACTGTACAAAAAATAGAGGGGGTAGCATGGCAACGGAGAGGCATGGGGATGAGGGATGGGCATATGGGTGAAGGGCGGCGGGACAGTACATAGATATTCGGAAAAGGTGGGGACCGGAACTAATACGAGCCGGGAGTGCTGCGAACGAATACATCATGAGACTACTAGAAAATGGGGAGTAGGCGAACGAAGACAAGTCTAATCGGGACAGGTGAGAAGACGCGGCTAATGTACAGGAGTTCAGGTACGAGAAGTCATGATACTTACAAAGGCGCGGCGCGCACATTGCCTGCGACGAAGCACTCGGCTGCCTAGTCCTCGGACTCCGCAGAATCAGAGATCTCCAAGACCTCCTCGGTGCCAGGGCGCGCAACGCGCTTGCCTCTCTTGTCAGCACGGCGCGGCGTCTTGGCTGGGCCTGTTACCTTGGACTTGGAGGCCTTGCGACGGAGAGGGGCCGGGAGCTTCGCATTCAGGACGGTGGAGGGGCCGGCGCCGGCGGAAGAGGAAACCGACGTGGTGCCTGACTTGATTGCTGGGTGCGGCTTGGATGCGGAAGGAGTGGTCGTCGTGGAGGAGCGTGCGCGGGACTGAGTGGGGGCGGGTTCGTCGTCCGAGATGGGCTTGCGTTTGATGATGGGCTCGCGCTCGCTAACGGTCTTGAGTTTCGTGACAGGCTCGCGCTTGATTGCGGTGCCCGCACTCGCGCCTGCGGAGATCATCGTCGCCGTGTGCATTTTGGCTCGTGATGACTTCGGGTCCTCGTCCTTGACTCAGGACTCTCGCAGCTTCGACTTGAGGAGCTCGACGCTGTCGGCTTCATCCACCAAGCCTGGGATGCTCGCCCACGAGCCGAGCAACGCACTGGCATGGATGCTCGAGTCCGCCAGGGCATGACGCAGCCTGGACACCGTCAGGCCGCCCCGTGAAAATGCACGCTCGGCATCAGTCGAAGTCGCTGGATATGAGAAGTGTCAGTACGGAGATGGAACGGTGATCGGAACAGCAGCGGATCACGTACCGGGAGTGGTCAGGAAGTTTAGCGCCATCCTTCCCAAGGCCACAGCGCCAGGGTCGTTCTGGGACTGCCGGATGTGGAGGTCCCAAAAGGCAATCGGGTCGTGGATGGACTTGGTCGGGGGAGTGGCTAGATACTCCTCCAGGGCATCTTTCGTCGACGGTGTAGCGGATGCGGCCTCGAACATCTTGCGCGTGCTCTGAAATGTGCCCAGGTAAGTGACTAATGCCGATCGACAAAGAGAATGGGTCCTCCGTACGCGACCCAGACGACCATTGGGACTGGGTGGGTGCTTCGTCGTCAGTGTCGCCGTCAGGCTCGCGCTTGACCTCGGGCGCCGGCTTGTAATATTTAGTCCATTCCTCGCGGATGATGTTGTTGGCTGCGTCGAGCCAGTCAGGGAGCCACTCGTGGTCAGTGAAGTACTGGGTCTTGTAGGTGGGATGCAGGACTGGACATAGAATAGTCATCAGCATTAGAAGTGCATGACAAATATTTATGGGGGACGCACTCATGGCGATGTGGTAAATCACGCTGTGGTCGGTCTTGGAATAATACTTGTTGATGATCTCGATGCCGCGAGCGGATGCAGCCCGGACGACTGGTGTGAGGGTCTCGTCGTCCTTGAAGCGGTCGAGGTGTTCAGTAAGGATGTCCATGTACGGAATGATTTCGTGCACGAGCGCGTGCCTGTTTGTCGACATCTTGTTCATAGCGAATAGGAACGGCTGATGGTGCGTGTCAGTGTCAAAATCGATTCTCGTGATGTCAGCGACTTACGTAGAGCAGGTCGTAAAGCTCGCAGAGTATGGTCCACTCGTCCGCAGACAGGATGAACCGACGCAAACGCACCCCGCTTGCCTGGTTGAATTGATGCATGTCGCAGAGGGCTTCCAGGACTTCTTGCATGTCAAGCGCGCGGCCTAGACACTGAGTGACTGTGTTCCATCGTGTCCGCACCGGGCGGAGCAGAACCTGCGACTTGAGATGGGCATCTTTGGCGAGGCGCGCGAGGACGGATCGGATCTGCGGCCGACAGAAGACGTGGCTCGACAGCACCATGATCTGAGGTACGTGTTCAACGTTCAGCGCGCGGTGCCTCGTAAATGTGATGAAATCTAGACTGACCTTTTCGAGGGCCTTCTTGCCTGCCAAGACATCCTCCTTCCTGATCGTGAGGGTGCGCTCCTGCTCGTCGACAATCTCATCGATCAGCATGTCGTCGGCTTCGTCCCGCGCGTCGTCCGTTTGTTCGCCATCGGATGACTGGTCGTCGGGTATGAGCTCCTCCTCGTAGTCCTCGAGGAGCTCCCACTTATCCTCCGCCGCAGTATCCAAATCCGTGAGGACAACGTCGAAGTCCGTGCGCGCCGGTTTGCCAGCCTTCTTGGACGCGCGGGTACGCGAGAACTGCGCTAGGATTGCCTGTGGATCGCGAGGGAAATGTTAGTTCACCTCCTCAAGACAGCGCGCGCGTGAGTATGGCACTCGAACCTTCACGACGAGATTCAACACATGTCCAAAGCAGCGGACTCGCATATCGTTCCCGCGGAACGTCGGTATCAGGCGCGCGAGCTCGTCGATCATCGTGACATTGTTTTCGGCGTTGTCGCAAGTTATCCCTATCACCTGCATGCCGAAAGGATTTCGTCAGTTCCTGCTCAGGCGCAATCAGAGGAGGATAATGAGCAGCTCACCTTCTCCTCGATGCCATATTCTCGCAGAGACTTGGCCAGTTTCTCCGCCAGGTAGGAGCCCTTGTGTGCTTTGTTGAGCCTAGAATGGAGCAGTTAGCGCCATCAAATAAAAATGTCGCGTGTCCAAGCGTACCTGATGAAGTCGAGCGTTACGTGCTCCAGTCCGTCCCCATCACCCCAGTGTGCGGTAACGCCCAAAAATGACATGAAGTTCGGAGACGTCCAACCGTCAACGCAAAGGTGGATTTTCCCAGGGAGGGCCTGTCAACCAGAAAATTAGGATGCTGCGCAGGTTTCACATAACGGAAAGACAGAGGTGCACCACGAGCCGGGCGATGAGATTGCCACGCGCATGCTCCAGGAGGTGTTGGATGTCGTGCGAGACGCTGATGCGCGACGGGATTTCGGCGCGGCCATAGAGCATCCAGATTGCGCATCGGAATTCGGGGTCCTCGACCACGCTGAACGGCCGGTGACGGCGAGCACACCAGAGGGCGAGATAGTATCTAAATTTCGCTTTCGAGTACGTCGTACCCGCCGCGTACGCAGTGAGTGTCTCCGACTCGGGCGTCTCGGTCGGCTCGCAAGTCCGGACGTGGCGTAAGAGGTTTGAGGTCGAGTCCTCATGCGCAATGCGGTCGAGATAGATGCTGGGATGACTGAGCGTCGGATCGCGCATTAGCACAAAGTAAGTAAGTAGAACGCGAGGGGACGTACTCCTTGCAGATGAAACGGTGATAAACCATTTCGTCCTCGTCCGTCACGACGATGGGGAACTTGAAGTGCTGGTAGGCCGGTGAGCGCCAAGCCTTCGCGAGTTTCGCTGGCGGGTAAAGGGAAATGGAATCAGTCAAGGTTCCTCACAGTAAGTGAACGTCCACAAATAAAAAAACTCACCCAGAGCTGCCTCAGGTGTTATTTGACCGTACTTTTCGAGGTAGCAGGCGCGCATCGCGTCTGCGTCCCACTTCGTCGGGCCTCCAGTACGGTTCCTCACCGCAACCTGCCTAGCTCGCGCGGTGATCGCGCCAACTGCGTCGCTGTCTCCATCGTCGTCGTCGCCCTCTGCGCCGGACGCGCCGGACGCCTCCGACACCGCAGGATCGGCAGGAGGGATATAAACGTCCTCCTCAGAAGACAACGCACCCAACAGCTCGTGCTCCGCATGCACGGAGTCCTCGCGCGCCTTCTTCGATGGTTCCTGCGAACCGTCGTTGGGTGGAAGCGAAGACCGGCGCGAGAGACGGCGTTTAGATCCAGCGTGATCGGACGACATGGTGCTGAAAGAAAGGTTGGGAGAGGGATGAGACAAGAAGATGTGGACAAAAGAGTGAGAACCAAACGGGGGGTCGGTTGGAGACTTACTGAGTGTCCTGGGGGAATATATACCCCTCACGAAGGTCTCGCAAACTCGAAGCGACTTAGCGCGGGGTGTTTGGGGGCAGCGGCATACGGGTGTCCGATGTTCTGTGGATGCTAACGGCTCACCCGTCCTCTCCTCGTCCCCCGAGCCCGAGGCCGCGATCTCGAGGACCCAGGCAGTCACCACGCACCCTATTCAAAGTACCTTAATGGGACGGGAAATGTGCTGCGGAACAATAACTCATCATCCGCATGAGCTTGCCGACATGTCAAACCCGCCCTCCGTTGGGACTACCAGATGGAGGAGACGGCGCGCCGTCTCCTCATGACTTCAAACAACGTGCCCTGTCATGCAAATGCGTTAGTCTTGTGCGTTGCACGGTGAGATAACAGAAATGACTGAGGTTCACCGCATTCGAACCCTGACTCCCTAACCTCGAGGCCAGGACGCATGGTTGCACTGGAGACCGTAGGGCCGATTTCTGAACAGCTGACCGAACATTTGCGGGGACAGATAGTGAGCGGGAGTGGGAAGAGGTATTGACGTGGCCATGGCCATTTCGCTGGGGAGAAACGAACCACTTTGCGCCTGCCCGGCCGCGGCGCCTACCGCGATGCTTCTTTCGCCCACGGGGAAGTCTCAACGAGCGCACATGTTCGTTTTGCACGCATGTACGCGATGCCATACAATCCAGGACTATCCTCATGCTGTATCCCCGCTCATTCATCCTACGCCCTTGACCCGCAACAACTTGCTACTTCCCCGATCGACCTAGCTGCTGCGGACGCAAGCTACGATCGTTATCTCACCCTGAAGCGCCTGTGACCCCCACCCTAGGCCTACTCGGGCAAGTCCTACGTGCAGCGCGCTGTCTGGTACCTCATGCGTGCCATGCCTCGAGGCATTCTACGTGGCCTCTCAACGCTGCCATACTCGATCGTTGGAGCTACACTGTACTGGTGAGTTCTTTTGTTTTCACCATCCCCTGAATGGCACGGCTCTCCGTATCCCGACCAACCAACCCGCCAACCAAGCCACGTCCTATTCAACCTCTCCGAACGTGAGTCCGCCGCCCCTCCCCCCCGTGCACAGGAACACTCGAACAAATTATATCGACCACTCCGCTACTCAGCATTCGTGACCGCGGGGTCCCGTTTCCCGCTCACACAACACAAGCCGACTCGCATTTCGAAATACAGTCTGCTCTTGCCTTGCCTCTCCAGACGCGACTCCGCTCCCGCAGTCTCTCTACGTGTTCGGGCGAGTATCGCTCCAGGCCAAAAATGCGCAATCCTGACTACCATGTGAGTACCGTCATTATCTCGGATTTTTCTATCATTCGGGGTCCCGCATCCCGCAGGCCAACGCTCGCCCACCCGAAGTTTCTGAATGTGAATCGCGCCCTCTTGCCCAGGGGCCTCGGGGCAACCCCAGGGCACATAGACTGACCGCTTCCTGCCCAGACCCCAATTTTCACTCAACTTCTCTCTGCACCAGCTCCACCCCCGCGTCCACCTCACAGACTTCCGATCTCCAGCATGTGCAACGATCGCATTGTCGCCCCAATCGTCCTTCACCTCCCGCTCTATCGCTCTCGCGACGACCCCAATGTCTTTCACGCCGAGTTCATCATCGTAATGTTGGATTGCCCGACTTCCACCTTTACGGTAGGCACTCCCTTTGCACTCTCATCCACGCTCAACGAAACTAACATGTCGGGTGTCGTAGATGGGCATTCCAGCTGCAGATCGCGTCAGCTCTCCCCATGTCTCATACTGGGACCGCTGGATCGAGCGTCTCCAAGTCACTCCCGCGCAAACATGTGATGCTACCGCTCGCGCTCGCAACCTCATCCTCCACGTCGCCCTCATTCTCCGCGCCATCACGCGTGAACCGCGCGACACCACATCGGACCTCTTCCTCTTTTTCGCGGACGAGCTCTTCATGATCGCGCGCCGGTCTCGTGGTGAGAGCATCAATCATGAGCTGGAGGTTCTCGTTGGCGAGATGCGCTTCATCCTGCCCCGCGTACGTCATCTCCCTGTCCCCACGTCGCATCCACATCACTCACAAGATCTGTCAAAGTCTATATTTCTCAGCTATCAGTATCTTTGCCGCCCCTGCTTTGATTGTCTGTGTCTCGGTCCTCGTACAGCGCCCCAGCCAACGGGTGGCAGTGCTCGCTCCGAGCCGGCGACGTCCACCGATACGGTCTCCTCAGCTACGCTTCTCGACGACTCGGCCTCCGCATCTACCTTCTACGATACAGACAGCTCTGAGGAACCGGAGTCAGATGCTGAGGAGGAGGCCCTTATTGCCGGCAGATTTGTTGTGTATGAGTAGATGAGGCCCTCGCGCGAGGCTGGCGCTTAGATTGGTGGCTGGGAAGAGTCCAAGTTCTGTGTGAGCGCCTTCCTGCTGTACATATGTGACTGTCGTGTTCTACTACTACCAATGCTACATACATATGCTTGCACACTTATGAATATGACACTATGCTGTATGCCTAAATACCCCTCTTTGTGTGCAGTTTCAGATGTCTGAAGTCCAAGTGGCCTAGAACAGGTTACGTGTTTTCTGAAGCTCTGATTCAGATCCGCGCCTGACCCGTACCACGAGTACCTAAACCTACGGATCGCAGACCTACAGGTTAGGCGCCGGGGCGGTCTAGGTTGATCCGCGTTGTGATTCGTACCTACGTTCAGCCTTAACATATTGGCTGCTCACGGTATGTATCATTGGAACCGTCGGATACAATTGTACTCACCTGACCTCCTACAGGATCCATACAGGAAGTCGACAGAATCCCTGACGACATAAAGGCCGTTTTTTGTACCACCTTCGAGATCAATCCCCATGCACTTATCGATATGGCCGCTGCTAGGTCTCCGTTTATCGATCAGAGCCAGTCCTTCAGCCTGTTCGTCGCTCAACCCACACCGATTGTGCTTGTGAGTATATCGGTTGCATCTGTTTCAACGTGTCTGACATTCGCAAATAGAGGGACTTGGCATTCCATGCATGGCGTTCCAGTTTGAAAACCGGTGCATATTATGTACGAAGCAAACCTCCTACCGACCCACAACTCTTTGGCATCAGTCGCACGTCACTGAAGTTCAGCACCTCCGCTGCGCCGTCCTTCACTACAGCCATGTCTACCATGGGGTCTGTATGCCCCTGTGATGTCTGAGTCTGTCGTCTCCTTTCCGTTCCGGTCTCAGCCGATCCCACGGTACCTTTCCATTTGTCTTCCGCTCGCTCTTGCCATCCTCTCCCCCTATTTATTATGTCAAACTTGTTGCTGTTTGGCCTGCGCATACAGCTGTTCCTTTCCTTTCCGATCTACATTACGTGCTGGCCATGCACCTATGTCTCTACTGACTACATATTTCATATCGGACCCTCCCTCTGGCCATGCATCCACAAGGCGTGTATCCATACCCGCCTTCTTTCGACGTACTCACCATGTACATCGCTCTAAGACGTATGTGTTTCGATACGCCCCCATATGCAACGAAGATATGCTTCGTGTCGCAACATCCTCGGACATTCATGAGCGCCGCCCAGCGTGTAATCCTTCCGACTGTGGGTCGGCATAGCCTCCCTGTACACGACCAAGCCAGTGGCATCGAATGTTTATTCATGCAATTCCCGCCGTCCCGTGACTAGGTCCGCCCGGAGGGGCTAGATAGATAGATAGATATATTCATTGATTATAGTAGCATGTAGGCTGTCTCGGCTGAAGTTGCCACTGTCACTATCCTACTAAGGTATGGCTGCTCGAGGGACTACCGATGTCTATGGTAAGCGAACACTGGGAGGGACTCAACTCTGTAAACAGCACATGGTGGCATAAGACGTGGGAGCGGGGGAGGGTGAGACAATCGGAACAGCAGTCTAGTCTGGAATACCCGGGGCACTCTACGAGCGGAGGCAGGTAGTAAGGTAGTTGACGTTGTGGGGGGGAACACTGAGGGAAGGGAAGCCATGAAAACAGATGGACGACATGAGTGTAGTTGTAAACGGCAGGAGTGGAGGCCCAGAGGCCTGGCTCCCATCACAGGGGTAGTCTTGGGGTGTGGGTGATATCCATGAGGGGGAAGCCGCTTGGGCAAGTGGATGTGTTCGCCGCGTTAGGAGGACGAGTCCGAGGAGTCCGGGACAAGGTAGAGTTGTCCGAACTGGTGATGACCGGAGAGACAGCGCGTAAAGATCTCCGCACAGACAGGACAGTCGCGAGATGTTGCGCGATGTGGGCCCTTGCAGAGCGCGCACTTCGGTTGGGTATGTTTGCACTGTGCTGCATCAGTACAGGCATTCTCAGATGGACAGCTGCAGGCACTTGTAGCGTGTGCGCCTGCACAAAGGCCGCAAGTAGAGGAGCTCTTGCAGTAGCGGGCAATGTGGCCAAAGCGATGGCAGTTGTAGCATTGCGTGGGTAGGGAGCGGAACCGTTCTGCTCGAAGTAGCCGTCCTTCGATTGCAATACCGTTTTTGATGGCAAGGTTGGCAAGCTCAGGTTCGGAGAAGAACAAAATCATGGATGAGTGCGACTTGTGAGAGCGGTGGTCAGAATGGCGGGACATCCACCGGACATCATCGAGGACATCCACCGCCCACTGCTCCTCACCCAGATATGAGTTCTCTCGAACCACGGTCTTAGCTGCCTCCTTTCGGCACGCATCATCGTCAAGGTTGAAGGTTGTTGGCACTCCGTGGACTACTACACGGTAGGAAGAGTAGAAGACCTCGAGCTTTCGTGACAGCTCAGGCAGCCACTCCTCATCGTTAGTCCGGGCAGTGTCGCGCTCATCCTGGTTGTGCCACATGATACGGATGTTGCCATTGCGGAGCTTAGCGACAGCGCGGACACGCAGGGGAGGACCGTTGGGGATAGTGGAAAGGGTCGTGCGAGCGAGGATATCATTGATAGTACGTTGGATGTCGGCAGGGGTGTCTTGGGCAAGGGCAGGGTGCTTGTAGTCTAACTGGCGCAGGATAAAGTCGTAACGCGGAGGGTGTGGCTCATGAATCACAGTGCTTGAAGGAGTGCTCGAAGGCGGGGTGCTCAGTTTTGAGTCTATTGCGCTCTTGGAGGCAGCAACCTGTGCATACGATAGAGCCTTCTTCTGTGACTCCGCAACTTGTGCAGCGAGGGAGTCAATCTTAGTGCAGAGAGTGGCGAAGGGGGAGTCGAGGCGAGCAGATTGGAGTGCTGCTGTTGTGACGTCTAGGAGGGACTTGAAGGTGGCCAGTGGAACCGATACGGTCTTAGCTGTTTTGGATTTCGGAACCGCGACACTGGAGAGCAGAGCTTGGATACGGGAGAGCATGTCGGCGGCGGGCACGCCAGGGCCGCCTGCAGGTGGCGTGGGAGAGTGGCTCATGGTGGTGGGAGAAGGGCAAGAGCGGTTCGCCCGGAGGGGCAATGTACCTATCCACAGTGGAAACACGTAATTGTAATCATACTACACATTTCTACACACAACTATTGCAAAGATGTTTTCCCATCGCAGATAATCTATCTTCTCGTCTGGTTTCAGGCCCCGTGCATACATAGTAAAATCCACCAGAGCTATCTGGATCTTCGAAGGAATGGTATCCAACACAGAACTACAATGGTGTAGATCATCCAAGTACCTCTTTCTTGTCTGTACAATAAACTCGATATCGGACTTACTCTTTCCGAAGGAGGAGTTACATGAGCGCGCTCTCTCAATATCGTCAGACCATGGCAGCTGGCCCAAGTAGCACATTGCGAGGAGTGTATAGGCAAGTGACTCGAGGTCATCCGCAGCCGAATATTCAACTAACAGGAGGTGTTGAGCAAATCAGAAGGAAAGACACTTCACTTAACACTCACGTGAACCACAGAGTTGTCTGTCAGATGCGTATGACCACATACAGGTTGGAGAGATGTTCGTGCCGCGAGGATGGTACTTGCGGTGTCTTGCCCACTGGTAATCAATAAAAGTAACTTGCCAGCGCGAGTGATCTTGAGCAGAGAATGGTGGCATCTGGGCGAGAATCTGGGAGAGAGGGCCGCTCGCAGTAAATCCAATCTTTCCTGGATGTATGTCGCAGTGAAGAACATGCTTGTTGTGGAGCACATGCAGTGCGCGAATCTGCAGATCACACAGAAGTAAGTGCGTGTCAAAGCTTGTATACAGGTCCTAAAAGGCTTACTGCGCCGTACGCGAACCAAGCCATGTTTCGGTCGTCAAATGGCCCCAGGATTGGCTCGATGGCTATCAGTAAACTACATTAACATGGATGTTGAGTAAGAACAGAGATTATGGAAGAGCCTACCAAGCAATTTGAACATGTCACCAAGGCAGTACACTCTGTGAAGAACGAGGTACCCCTGCTCGTCTAGGTCGACGAAGCTCTCGCAGATTTTGGGAGTACAACCTCCTTCCTGAACTATGCCATATACCATATTCTCCCAACGCAGCAAGTCCGAGGGTCCTAGTTTGACTAAATGTTCTGCGTCAGGTACCACGGATACGCCTAAAACATATCACAAAATCTCAGTGACACGTATTACAGATGGACTTGAAATATTATTACCAGCAGAATGTATACCCCCATGGATGATCCGGCTTGCTC
>VJXU01000065.1:0-44615 GCA_008694245.1 Ganoderma sp. BRIUMSc
CCGGCGGGTTCCCTCGCGTGCGCCCTCGCGCGGCACCTGGCTCAGACGCCCGCGCCCGCTCCTCGCGCGACCTCCTGTCACCCAGGTCACACCCAGCCAGGAGACCGTAAACCGCCCCGCCAACGGACTGTAAACCGGCGCCTAAGGACCGTGAATATCCCGGAAGAAGAAAAGCTCAAGTCGGTCCGCTCGGCTTATGAGTGCCAGGGGTCCATCTGATGAGATTACTCAATGATTCGGATAATGAATATTATCCGGGGTCTAAGATTAGCGACGAGCACGGTCACGCGTAACGCGACGCGTGTATTGCGCGTCGCGTCGCGCTTCCTCCTTTGTCTCCGGCTCCGTCCTCATGTCCTTTGTTCTCTTGATGGTATATCTCCTTCGCGCCTCTGCTTCTCTCCCTTCTCCCATCTCCTTCCTGACCCGCGTGCTCGAAAGGTACCGTCGCTACCAGCTCCCTTCCCCATCTCCTTCCTGACCCGCGTGCTCGAAAGTCCCCGGACTTCGAGTATCCTTCTTTTCTCACCCGCCCTTCCGCTATCCCCTTTTTTCCCTTAGAATTCTTACGCTTCCGCTCCATCCCATTTCACAGCCAGATATAAAACACATACATCCAGTCCCGGACACTCGTACATCAACTAGCTAGTCTACGTACAAACCTGTATTACTTCGCTTGCGCCGGCTTGAGCTCGGCCCCCTCCGGGTCGCGCGAGAGAGCGTCAGCGACGCGAGTCGGACGGCGCCTTACGCGCAGTTCTTAGCGCGCCAATGCCATCCTCCTTGCCCTGCCCGAGTCGCGCGAGATTAGATGCGGTATTTTTCACGTGTTGATGGCACCGCTTACATGGACTCGTATTTACTGCAAGGTAGACCCGGTTCACTCACGTGACCAGGAACTACTGGGGACGAGCGTAGCGTGTACTAGTTCGAACTCTCAGCGTAACCGAACCAATGTCTCATCGGAGTCAACGAGGCGAGTCATGCTATGCGGCAAGCGCCGAGCTGGTAACGGTCACCGCAGCTCAGCCACCAAGTACTCGCCCCGCCCTCACTGACAAACCAAAATCACTACTCCCGGTTAGTTTCTCGAATAGTTACTCTCCATTGATACTCATTCGGTGTCAGTGCCAGTAAAACCCGGCTGCGAGGGCGATACTGAATAATCGTCAGGATGTCCGATTCCATGCCAGAAGCCTCAGACTCTATACAGGAAGAGTTCCCTTTAGTGCATCTATTGGATTTGGTTTCAAAAGAACCTATTATTTCGGATATATCACAGGTCTGTATGATCCCCTTGACATCTTCGAGGTATATCACTAATCTGCTTTATGGACGGCCCTGGTGGTAGGGTTCCTCAACGGAACGGCCAAATTATTGGACAATCAACCACCGTCTGCACCCCGATGACGCCAACGTCCTGGAAACCTTGAAGGCCGAAGATGTTCAGAGCTGGTGTCTTTCCCGCATCGCGGAATATCAAGCTCCCATCACGATTGTGCGAACCCAACCCGACCTCGCCCTCTATAGCGCATCTCTCCACGAGTTCGTCGTCCGACATAAATTTCACATTTGGGCACTACGTTCGGCTTATAATGATGCGGCCCCCCTCCATCGCTACCTTCCTCCTGAAATTCTCCTTCAGATCTTCGCTCACCTAGACCATGACGGGACACGTCAAGGACCATCGGCCTTACGAGTCTGTCGTTATTGGCACGCTTTGCTGAAGCGCACGCCTCAGCTGTGGCAGAGTTTCCTCAGCCGAGAGTTTCTAGCCAATGAGGACTCGCCATGGAAAACCAAACGATTCGCGGAGGCCCTTTCCAGGTCGGCCCCACTGGACCTCTCCCTTCGTCTGCTCAGTCTCAGTCATGCCATCGTGGACGTTCTTGCTCCCTACTCCCGCAGGTTAGCTTCGGTGGAACTCTTAATAGTGGGTTACTCTTATGAGCTTGAACCACTGAACCGGTTCCTTCAACTGGCTATGCCTATCCTACGAAATCTTGAACTCCGCAGATGGCCCTATCCCGCCAGATCTGCAGGAGCCGTCGCTTCTCCCATCTTTCGCTTTCCCTACCTCCAAACCCTTCGACTCTCGACCACGATTCTTGTACCTCCAGAGACGCCGCACTTCTCACTGAGGCACCTCGAGCTGGTGAACTGCTGGGATCCCGTCGTCGCCTCTTCCAACCTTTCAACGAGTTTGCGGACACTCCTTACCGTGATCAGGAACTATCCTAACTTGGAAACATTCCGTGTCGTGGGCAAACTCTCCCAAGACACATGGGTTGGTATAGGATCTCCGGTCAACGTCTCCAGACTACGCCATCTCACCCTCCATATTCGGCCGTCTGACGCCATACTCCCCTTCCTCTCCTACCTCGTTCTCCCTTTGACTACGGTCCTCAACATCGAGCCTGTGCTCATGCTCGCGGAGTTGCAGCTCCCGCTCTCCACTAGTATGGTGACTCATCTCAGCAAACCCCCGGTCGCGGAAGTCTCGTTGAGTGTGAAGTCCACCCCCGTCAAAAACAGTGCAACATGGGAAACGCAGGGGGATGGAAGCCGGCCTCTCCGCTTGTCAAGCACTTACTATCATAATCACTGCCTTCCCGACGTCCTCATCGGGCGCACCAACGAGGTCCTGGCTATTTTCGCACCAGGGACAAAAGTAACATCCCTAACGCTCACCAGCGGTTCCTACCTGAGGCCCGACAATTTCTGGACGGGACTTTTGGCGGCCCTCCCGCACCTCGCTCGCCTGGAGGTGGCTGCTGGTCGTGCCGGGGATTACCCCAGAATCCTTCCACTTTTGGGAAAGCCGCAAAAGGGCGGGGGATGTTTGTGCCCGACCTTGACTGACCTGTCCGTCCTCTGGGACCCCGAACGTGATTCCACCGAGCGCACATCGAAGTTGGACGCAAGGCGTCGTCTCCAGACGACGACGGGGTTCGCAGGTGTCGGACCTGGCGATGAGTCGTGGATCGTCACCGCCGGTGTGTGGGACTATTGTCGCGTCTTGAAGGACTGTCTTCATAGCAGAATGGAGCATGGGTGTCTCTCATTGCAGGCCCTATCCGTCTCTATATGGGATCGTGGTTATGGGACTGCGGTGGAAGCGGCATTGCGCGAAGGTTTGAAGGACTTGGCTGCCGAGGTGTCTGTTGGGTTTCAGTCAGAGCAAGGGTGGTGAAATGGGGAATATTCAATGCGAGTTTTTTCACGGACGTGATTTCGAGGTTTACATTATATTCGGTTGATCAATGCTGCGCGTAGGACTGTTCCGTCTGAATCCTTCCGTCACTGGACGCACCAGAAGCACTGTGACTATGAGCAGATAATCGATAGCCGCATTATTGTTCGTGGACGCATCGAGCATCTAGTAAATGCGGATTGACGATTCTCGTTTCTTTAGATTCTCGAACACGGCCAGAGCCTCTCGTTGTTAGGCAAGCGCTTGCCAACTGAGAACTCGGAGACCCGGTGCGACCACTGTATTATTATATATGCAACTTATCGCGATCCATCAATAGATCCACCTCAGTCAACATCCTTCACGACAAACACAGACCACCATCGCTCCCCGAGGTTGTTTCCTTCAATGGTGGTCAGTCTTGGATCGGAGGAGACTAGTAACCCCGTTCTGGCCTCAGGCTAGTCAACATTCAACATGTCCGACCTCCAAGCCTCTGCCCACGACAACTTTCCTCTGCTGCATCTCCTGGATTTGGTTTCAAGAGAACCTATTCAACCAGACGTCTCGCAGGTTAGCATCAACAGCTTACCATCTTTGGACGAGTTCGCTAATAGCCTTGGATGAACGCGTGATAGAGTCCCAAAACAGAACAGCCAGATGCATGCGCAGTCAACCGTCGCCTGCACCCCAATGACGCTACCACCCTGGAGACCTTGAAAGCCGAAGACGTGCAGAGCTGGTGCCTTTCCCGCATCGCAGAATATCGAGCTCCCATCACGACTGTGCGAGCCAAACCCGACTTCGCCCTCTATAACGCCTCTCTCCACGAGTTCGTCGTCCGACATAAATCTCACATTTGGGCACTACGTTCGGCTTATAATGATGCGGCCCCCCTCCATCGCTACCTTCCTCCTGAAATTCTCCTTCAGATCTTCGCTCACCTGCCCCACGACGGGACACGTGAAGGATCGCCGGCCCTCCGAGTCTGTCGTTACTGGCACACTTTGCTACAGCGCACACCTCAATTGTGGCAGACCTTTGTCAGTCGAGAGTTTGTAGTCAATGAGGACTCGCCATGGAAAACCAAACGATTCGCGGAGGCCCTTTCCAGGTCGGCCCCTTTGGATCTCTCCCTCCGTTTGCGCAGTATCGACCATGCCATCGTGGACGCCCTTGCTCCCTACTCCCGCAGGTTCACCTCAGTGACATTAATACCCTTGCGACGCTCTCATGAGTTCGATCCACTTTACCGGTTCCTTCAACTGGAGATGCCTATGCTACGATGTCTCGATATATGCAGATGGTTCTACCGCAAAGCTGCAAGCCTTTTTGCGCCCTACTTCTTTATGTTTCCCCACCTCCAAACTCTTCGTCTCGACAACATGCATCTTGGACCCCCCGAGGCACTACTCCCCATGCTAAGGCATCTCAAGCTGACGAACTGCTGGGAGTTCGTCCCGCCAACAAATCCCTCTTCACGGGTCAATGCAGTGCCAATGACTTTGCAAGCGCTGCTCACCATCGTAAGGAATTCTCCAAACTTGGAGACACTCCTCGTCAAGGGTACTTATCCACGAGGCATGCCATGGCCTGACCCCGACTGTTCTGTCGACGTTCCTAGACTGCGCCACCTCACCCTTGAATTTGACCCACCCGAGGTCATGCCAGTTTTCATCTCGCACCTCATTCTCCCCTTGACGACAGCCCTCAACATCGTGGCCGATGTCTCATCCCCGAATGACCAGATCTCGCTGTACAGCGGTGAAGTCGTACCCCTCGGTGAAGCTCCACCCCTTGCGGAGGTCTCCATGGATATCAGGCCCAGCTCGATCGCAAACAGCGCAACATGGGAAACGGAGGGATACGCATGTCAAAGTCGACCCCTCCGAGTGTCGATTAGCCATCACAACAACATCCACCATCCCTACACGATCCTCGGACGCACGAACAATTTCCTAGCCATCTTCGCACCAGGGACGGCCGTCACGTCGCTGAGGATCGTCAGCGGTCGCTACATGCGAAGTGAGGATTTCTGGACGGAACTTCTGGGGTCTCTGCCTCATCTTACATGCCTGACGGTGGACCCTGGCCGCGCCGGGGACTACCCCAGAATCCTTCCGCTCCTCGGCAAGCTGCAGGGGTACGGCAGATGCTTGTGCCCGAACTTAACCGATCTGTCCCTCCTCTGGAACCCCTCAAACGACTCCGAAATATCGGCGAAGTCAGTGGTAAAGGAGCCCCAGGCGACATCGGTGTCCGCAAGGGTCAAACCCGGCAGTGAGCCGTGGACCGTCGCAGGCAGCACGCGGGAGTATTGTCGTGCCCTACAGCAATGTCTTCGCAGCAGGGCGGAGCACGGCTGTCTCCCATTGCGGACCATGTCTGTCTCTATTTGGGATCGGGGGTACGGGACAGCGGTGGAAGCTGGATTACGTGAGGGTTTGGAGGGCTTGAAGGACTTGGTCGAAGAGGTATCTGTTGGACGTTTCCAGTCAAAGCAAAGGAGGTGAGCTGGGGAATCCGCGATTGTCAATGGTGCACACAGATATGTATTTCAACACGGATACTCTACGTACAGTATGTCAATGCTGCGCTTGGATCTCTTCCTTCTTTGCTCTGGCCCCAAAGATGCCAGTCCCAACACGGACGATGTCGCTGCCAGCCGCAAGCGCGGCCTCGAAATCGCTCGACATGCCCATGCTCAGGAGCAGCCGGCCGCCCTCATCGCCCCACCTGGAAGATTCTCGCGGGAAACCCGCGCGTGCGAGCGCACCCTCGAGGACGTCGCGCGTCGAGACCAGGCAGGCGAAGTCCTCGTTCTCCTTCTCTGTACTCAGCGATTCCGAGAGCGAGCCGATCGTCATGAGACCTTGCAGACGGAGCAGGGGGCATTCCGTGAGGATGTGCTTGGCCAATTTAACGAGCTCCGCGCCGTCCACCACGGATTCAGGCGTAGTCGGAGTCAAGGGGGACACCCCAGATTTCTGGTCCTCGCCGGAGGTGTTAACTTGGAGTAGGACGTTAAGAGGGGATGGACGGTCTGATGGCAAGGCTTTGTTGAGAGCGGCTGCGGCTTTGGCCGAGGTGAGGGTTTGGATGGAGTAGAGATTGGGGATCGCTAAACGGTAGTCAGCAAAAGAAGTGCATGAAACCGCACCTTGTGCGCCGCGAAGCACGTACAGGCTAACGTCTTCGCCTTGTTAGACTGCAAAGTACCAATGAAATGCCATCGGATGTCTTGCGGCAGCTAGAGAAAGTGGAGGAAATTATGGGAACCGTTTTTCAGCGGAAGAAGACCCAACGCACCTCTGGTGCCTTCTCCGTAAGCTCCTGCACGTAGTTCTCCCCAAAATCCCTCTGCCCATCTTCGTACGCCGCAAAAATGTCCGAGGAAGGCTTGTATTTGGAGACTGCGACCAGGAGAGGTGTAGTGTTCGCTGTGGGGGACGAATTGCGAGAGCTCGCTGCCTCTACGCGCTGCCGGATTTCAGCCAAGGACTCCTTGATCTCAGATGCACGCTCCAGCGTTGCTCTAACGGTAGAAATTGTAGGGGCCGCTGTCGACATTCTGCGGAAGAGGAGAGGAAAGGGAATGAGAGGCATGGACGCCGGGGAGCGCCTTCAGGTAGGTTTGACCTGGAGCTGCGACCATCAACAGTCCACCATCATGAACTTTCTTCTGACTCTTCCTTCAGCCGACAGCGACCTCTATCCATTGCTTTTGAGGTGAAGGATAATCATACTCTACGGGAGTCGTAGACCCGAAAAACCCGCCAAGCTTGACAATGCGGTCAGTGCCTTACAGCCATTTCTCGGGTTCCCCAGGTTGTGACCGATCCCGCATAGGCCGCTTCAGTAGGGGCAATACCTTGCAACCAAACACCTTCTATAGACGTATCGCATTGTACGTCATATATTCTCTGAGTATCTCCGTACCCAGTGTTAACTGAGTGGTCCAGAACAGTCTGAGGCGCGCGATGCGCCTGCTCCGCACAGAAACAGGACAGTTCGTCGAGATCTTTAAACCGAACGCAGTGGAATATGCCATTCTGTCGCACACCTGGGACCCAGAAGGAGAACAGACGTTCCAAGCTGTCCGCCGTATCCAGTCCTCGATTTACTTTCGAGCGGAAACCAACGTCGTCTGGGTCTGGTTCGAAGTCTGGTGGCGCTGCCTCCTCGCCTTCTCTTTCCTCCTCACCTTCTTCAACCGCATACTTGCGTATGCCGAAGCACCTGCGTCATATGTGTACTTTCTTGTCGGACGTTTGCTGGAAATAGCGCTCTCCATCTTACCTTCCTCACAACAACTTCGTCTACCACTTCGAGCAAGGGATATCCATCCTCCCCCTTCATACCCTGCATTGCTCCCACTTCATACTCCCTCGTTCACAAGGAACCCCCGAGCCTTTCTGGCTAGAAAACTAGCAGCCTCTGCCAAGAGCATCCGTGCCCGGAACTCGCGCTGGTTCTCTCCCTGACTTTCGTTGAAGGTCAGAGAAGCATGCTTCGTCGCTCGCAAATACGGCCACCGTCTCATATGGATCGATTCGTGCTGCATCGACAAGACGAGCAGCACCGAGTTGTCGGAGGCCATCAACTCCATGTTCCCCTGGTATGCGTCGTCAACCGTCTGTTACGCTTTCTTGTCCGACGTGAAATCCCCACGTTTCCACGACGAGCGGCTTGTCAAACGGTCCCAGATCGGCGAAAGCAAGTGGTTCACCCGGGGTTGGACGCTCCAGGAGCTGATTGCCCCCCGGACCGTCATTTTCCTCTCCCGCGACTGGCAGTTCCTTGGCACAAAGGCTTCGTTGTCCGACGTGATCGAAGCAGGCACTGGGATCTCTAGAGAGATCTTGGTCCACCAGCTACCACTCAAGCAGGTTAGCGTCGCGACGCGCATGTCATGGGCATCCAATCGACGAACCACAAGGGTCGAAGATGAGGCCTACTCCCTTATGGGGATCTTCGATATCAACATGCCGACTTTGTACGGCGAGGGTCGCCGTGCATTCATCCGACTGCAAAAGGAGATTCTAAAGCACATACCCGACCAGAGTGTCTTCGCATGGGGTTCACTGCACCATGTCGGCAACCTCGTTTCGTTCGATGCCAACGGAACTGCCAATGCGAGGCCCTCTCTCCAAGAACAGGACGTCGCCTCGTCTAACGTCTTCGCGGAGTCACCGCGGTCCTATGCTCGCTCTGGAGATATCAGTGTCCTTGATCATGCGACATTCGCCCGCCGTCTCGGGATCCCAGACATGGGCGTCCCCAGCTACACGTTGACGCCGTTCGGATTACGAACTCGCCTACCCCTCCTCCCCGTCTCGCACGTCTTTCCTGCCACCACCACGGACGAAACCCAGCCATTCCCGGACAATGCTTACTTTGTGCTCTTCGCCTGTGAGCTCGGAGATGAGGACGCTGACTCCGGATTTATTGCGACCCTATGTACCGTGGACGACCTCGATGCGAGTTTCAGCATTGCGAAGACCTTAAATCTCGTAGTCGGCGGTTTCCCAGAGGGCAGGGATCCGTCGCTCCACCGTCTTGTATCCCTCTCTGCCGCACAGATCGACCGCTGCAGGCCATACATCCGCACCACAGTGCTCTATTTGCCGGTCTCCACCCCGTCCGCGCTGCACACGCACCACGCCTCGAAACAGCTCTCCTTCGGAGTGCGCCTCGCACCGTGGAGCCGCGCACTTGTCGAGGACGCAGGCTACACCCTCTCGTATGATGACGAGCCGCCTTGCCGCCAGTGCGTCGCGCTCTCTAGCGACTCCGAACGCATCCAGATTAAGCTCGGGGCGGGCTGGACGGACTCGCGACTGCAGGATGGCCGGCACTGGACAAAGGTCCCCCTGTGGATCATGCACGCCCGCGACCCGGTTATGGGCGGGGTGCCGACCACCATGCGCCCCACCAACGCCGCCACCGATATACCTATGGCTTCCGAGTTCGAGCTGTGGGTGGGCGATCCGGTGCGCAATCACGCGCTGTTCAGTTTCCCGGGATACCTGGACGCGCCGATGGTGCTACGCGTGAGCTTGTCTCGTTTGGACCACTCGGGGTCGTTCCGGTGGCTGGAGCTTGAAGTCTTGCCAGAGTCGTTGGAAGATCTCAACAGGACGACACCGCCTCGGGCTCATGCTGACCTGAGCAGTGAAGACCTCATCATTTGTGGACCTATATGACCTGAGTATCTGTGGTGGGACATCTGAGAACTTGGGAGACAGTTGGGTGCTCCGGACTGTGTACTTGGAATATGTAGACCCTGGGAAATATCATGCATTATATAGACTGTTAAGGCACAAATCGCAAAGGATCAAGGAGCTCTCGAAGAGCAGCCATGTAGGGAAAAATTGTATGGAAGAACCACAACGCAAGAGTAGTCTGAATCGAGTTTCGCCTGACATTAAAATGCCATGAGCGAGCCGCGAAGTGCACTCAAGGACGTCTGCCCCAAACCCTCCTCCTGGTCTGGGACCTCGTGCGTCTGATGTATACACAAGCCCTGAGGGACGAAGCCCTTGGCAACAGCATACACAAGTGAAGCAGCCGCAGAAGCGGCGCCACGCACAGCAAGGTGCGATAGACGCGATAGTCCCAGAGCAGAGGAGGAAGACAGCAAGCCCAGTCCCCACGGCGCTTTCAAGTCGCTGACCGCGAGCCCTCCCTCGCCGCGTTCGACTAGCTGACGCACGAATGCGCTCGGAGTCCAGGCGAGATCTTAGGGCTATGGTGACTGCATTCTGCAATCCCATCGTCGCCACGTTGCGGGCGACGCGCGAAGTCCGCGGCGGATGTCGGGTGCGCCGTGGGGTCGTCACAGACAGAACCGACCCAGCTAGAGCCGTTCGAGGGGGACTGGAATACTCAGACCTTAGCCCGCTCACGAGTACGGATGTGCATCCTGTTCGGGGTGAGCTTCGCGGCCTTTGCGGTGTGGGGCGGTCATTGCGCCTCGAGGTGGTAGTGCATGCTGGACACTCGTGAGGCAGCGAGCCCAACTTTGTACGCTAGCACTGCCCAGGTGTCCGCACTTGCCAGCTCTCGACGCGACCATGGCTGTTGACAACGCCGGAGGGGCAGTCGACGCGCGCTGCCAAAGCCTGCTGCCTGCGAAAGACAGCGTTGAGGAAAGAAGAGTTCTGAGCGTGGCAGGCACCTTTTATACTCGGTCGATTGCCGATGATGTTATGTAACCGAACGGCCACGCGAACACCGCGAGGAATCGCACAGGCAGACTCGGAAGCACGCTGCCGGCCAATGCTTTCTCCACCTGAATTCTACACGAGAAAACTAGCAATGTCGATAAAACAGTGAATAAACTATGTATTGAAATGCAATCGAAGCTTTCGCACTACATTAATGACGCACGTAGGCAGCGTCCATCGTTGAGGAGGGGATATCAGTCCACTCTGGAACACAATCAATAAGTTGTGGACACCATTGCGCTCCAGACCCATGACCACAGCCATCCTACGTCGTGACCCATTGGCGCCTTCGCATGTGGTTCGCAGACAGTTTGGGGCCACTTCAGCTTGCTCATCAGCCGTCAAGTCCTGCGATATCGTCCATCGGAGGTGACACTCGTAAGCCTCCCGCCATTGAGCGCTGAGCTACATCCGACGAGAGGGACAGAGAAGGAGCTGTCTTAAGGAAGCGAAAGGAAGTTTTCCAGCAAACGCTCGAAGTTCGGCGTGCCCAGGCCTGTGACAGGATCCCAACCGGGAGCTGCTGGAAAACCTCGTGTCCCACAGCCGGGGTTCGAGCCAGTTGTGACATCATTGAAGGACCGGGCGAACCTGGTCGAGTAAAGCTGTATCCGCCCAAGAAACATAGAGCAAGTGAGATTCTAGGGATATACCGAAGTAAAATATCCACGTACAGCGGGATTGATCCAGCCAACCGGACTCTTGCCTGCTGCAATACGGTGGTCGTTGATAGCAGCGATGATGGAGGCGAAGATAGGGGCAGAGGCGGATGTTCCTCCAACAGTAGTGAAATTTCCATCCACTACGACCTCAATGGGCCCCCTTTACCGTCCAAGCAGTTAACCAATGAGCGACCATAAAACATTCGATCGCTGGTAGAACCACAACGCACCCGTTGGCCGACACATCAGGAAAAGCTCTGCCGGACCTGTTGAAGACATTCGGGCCGTACGGAGGAGCAAAGCGTTCCAGGTACTTGGTCACGGCGGTTTGTTGGAAAGAAGGCCGAGGGAAATTGTTGGAAAAACCACCACCAGAAAAGAAGCCGTTTTTGGAGTCGGAGGCTGCGGTTTCCACATCGTAGACCTAGGAAGATATGCCACGTTAAGCTGGGGTGGGTCATGGGTCACAGGTGAAAGACGGTCAACGTACTGATTTTCCGCGACTAATTTGTGTACCGCCCACCGCGGTCACATAGGGACAGGATGCTGGAAACGCTCCAATGAAAGCTCCGCTCGATCCGGAGATCAGAGACCCGTTGACAAGACACTGCATGGATGAACCATCGAGTGTCCTCCATGCAACCCCGACATCCCCTGAGGAGGCAACGAATGTCGAACCCAAAAGGCTTAGCTGAACGATGTTCGACCATGAGTATGCGACGTCTATCAGTACTAGAGAACTACACAAACCTTCCCGAGCTCCTGGCACTCTCTGCGGAGTACTGGGGAGAATAAGGGGTCCAGGATATCGGGTGCAGCAGCGTAGGATATAGAAAGGACGTTGGCTCTTGGCGCATTACCGCAGTCAGTGAGGTCTGGACCCAGGGTTAGTCAGGCAAGTGAGTGAAGGTGTGGCACGTAAAGTTACTCTGATCAGCCACGCCTGGAGCGGCGCAATACGATGCATCCCACGCCCCTAGAAGTTTGTCCGCTGAAACCAAAATGTCCCCACTGAGAACCCGCACTGGCGACAGAGGGCAGGTATGCGACTTTACCGATGAGTGGATCGAATATTGTAGTGTCGGTCTGGTACAACAGCACTTCTTGCTCGTGGCCCAGCAAACCCATCATCAGCTGGAGATCCAATGATGCCTCATCGAGGTCCGCTCTGCTAGTATCCGAGTGGTTGAGATGACCTGCCGAAATAACTACATCGGTAACATGGAAACGGCACCTAGAACGAATGCTCACCCCCGGCGATGCTGACGAGTTGTGGCCGTTGGCCGAACCGACTTGGGGCGAACTTCTGGAAGAACTTGTCGAGGTCCTGGGGACGGTAAAAGTTCATCCCGAACTCGGCTGTATGACCGCCACCAAGAATAAATAGGGATGCTATGATCAGCCTGGGAAGAAGAAGGGAGCACCGAGTCGGTGTATTGCACCTACCGACGCCAACGGTATTTTTGTGAGGAGCAAGAGGTGTGTAATCGAAGCAGTACAAAGCGCGCAAACATTCAAGCGTCACAGCTTCGTCGCAGCGCCGCAAGTCTCCGCAGGCGGACCATCTGGAGCCTCTGCAAATTGACGATTCCTGGAAAATAGATCGTCAGCCCACCTCGGAGAGGACGAATGGCCTTCGAGACCGACATTGGGAGCAGCTTCACGCGGTTGCCTATGGCTTGAGGACGGGAGAGTGTGGGCTCTCGCCGCCAAGCGTCGCTTTCCGTGCAGGAGCGTGGGCCAAACAAAATCGACGTGGTCGGATACGTGTGGAGGGAAGTTGTGACCCTCGTGGCAGCCAATACGTTCGCTGCCGTCATTGTTCGAGCGGTACACGTTGTACTCGGTGTCGAATATTCTCTCCGCTTCTGCCGCCGTGGTATTAAGGTTTATGACGTCTCCGCTAAGGGACAGCCCTGGACTGTGGGAAAACAGGCCAAGTTCTTCCGCGAGCCATGAGGTCACGACGTCGACTGATTCCTGCCGAGGACGAAAGGTGTCCAGGACCTTTGCCAGCGTCCAATGCTGCCCATAGTTCGGCGATTGGGGGTCAGCGACGTCAAGAAGGTAGGCATCAAGGTTATGTAAGTTTGACTGCACGAGAGAGATGCGGACGAGGAGATTGGTGTCAGGGGGCGCACGACGATGAAGGGTCCAGCCAGCAGGTACAGGAGACGGGTCAGCAAGGGCTACAGCCGCGAGGGTGACGAGGAAAGGCAAGAGACAGCAAAGATACATGATGGGCCCAGAGTCAACCTGCATTGAGCCGATCTGGATGGGACTCTTATATGGGCTGTGGACGGGCGGTGCTCCAGGCCTCAGGAACGGACGCGATTCTCGCGCAGAAGATGGAAGATGACGGGTTTCTCAGCAAACACGGCCACTGCCCAAGGAACCGAAGAATACGTGCGCCGAAGGGCGACATAAGACAATGATTGAGTCAATGGACTGAATAGGTAAGCCACCGACGACAGGGACGAACCTCACATTTATTGCCGGGGAATTCCACAGCGGCCGCCCGATCGTTGGCGTTGGGCAAAAATAAAGACGATTCCGGTCTTGATGCTCCCATGTCAAAGGCCTCCTCGGCGAGACATTGCCCATCCGTGTGAGGCTTCTTTACAGCGCCGGAAGACCCGAAGTGCCTGACAGGGGAGGAAAAGCTTAATCGCGAATGAGAGCCAGACAGTTCACAGGCAGTCTGATGTGCCGCATGATACGAATGGATCTTAACACTGGTGAGAACAAAGACCGAGACAAGTGCGAAACGCAGCGCATAGTAGACAAAATAAATAATTACGAAAGCTATTGGATAATGATCATCCATGCCAGAACGAAATAGAAAAGCCTGTGAGTAATGAGAACTGTCAGTCGAGTCCGGGGACACAGTGGAAGGACGAACAAGAGAGGGTAGACGGCGAGCAATATCCGTTGATGCTCAATTTTCGTGCCATCGAGGAAGTTGACAGACGCTGTGCCGCCGCATTGACATGTCAGATCGAACCTTCGAAGGCTTCCCTACGACAACGACGTACCCCAGATACACCACGCCCAAGCGGCCAAAGCTACCGGTGCACGAACATAGATCAGATGCACGAATGTAGACACCAGGGCGGCCACATTGAGAGGCGCCACGCAATATCCAAGGACGCACAGCCCTTGGAAGAACGACCTGAAATTTCCGTAAGTCACCGCACTGAGCGGGTGGTGGTTGGGACGTACACGCGACCGCCGAGAAGCTGTGGGAGGCGCGTGAGAGAGAAGCGCATCCATCTGAGATCTCAAAGACGCACCTTAGCTTGGACCGTGACCACTAATGAACCCAGTGCAATGATAACCACCACGCTTGTGAAGACGCTGAGAGATTGCGATGCAGGTGCCTGCAATTACGGGGTGGTTAATGGCTTGGTGACACGGGCACATGTCGCGCATACATTGACGCTCAGCAGAATACCGAGCATGAGACACAGGACCAGAGGTCCCCATAGGTCCCAGTCCCTGCAGTCGCGGGTCAGGCATTGATAGAGTATGCAGCTGGGAGGGCGCGCACCTCAAAAGATCTCGGTTGCCTCTGTTTCGGGGTGGGTACAATACTTGTATAAGTTTGGTATATATGGAAAGCAGGTCGCGACCCTGACAAGCACTATGAGGAAAGACAATACAACACGCGAATTCAGGACTCACAATAGTTGTGGTTATAGGCTCGTCAAGGGTGTCCGTTCCGGTGTAGCTTCATGCGCAACGCTCCAATCATTCCCTTCCTCTCCGGCATTTGATGAGCATGTCACTTACCGCGTCTCCACTTGCACCCCCCCGACAGATCGGCGATTTGACGGGTGCGCCCCAGAACCATTCACAGGTGTTCCAATGTTCCCTGAAACCGTTGCAGAGGCGGACGGCGGTGCGAGCTGCTCCGGTGCTCTCGCCTTTCCCTTGTCCGGTACTGGAGAATGTGGACTCTGCACCAAGCCGGGATGGGTGAATCCCGGAATCGAATCCTCGTCGAGGTCGTCGTCGTCTTCGAAGTGCCCGCGAATGCCGCTTAGCACAAGTCTACATTCAAATTAAGCAGGAAGTCTCGTCCTCACCTGCTTCGATGAACTGGGATGTGGATGTGAGGGGTGTCGTAACTTCGTGAGCCTCTTGGTCCAAACGCTGCATGATTCCCGGCAGTACAAAAGAGAGACGGAGACGAAATCACTTCGAAGCAGGAAGTGCGTGGCAGGACTGGGCTCAATGACGCCGTGTCGTCCACTGCGCACAACTCGACACGAAGCGCCGAGTCCGGCTATTTCCTTACAGTCCGCACGTGACTCGCTCGACATCCAAGCTGACGCGTCGCGGGTGCATGTCCAGTTTGCTGAACACCTCTTTCCTGCCAGACACCCTTTCCCTCCTCCACCACATTCGTCGCATTCATCATGGTATGTTTCCTGTATTGTCACCACCAATAGTATTGGGACGCTTAACAACCTCATGCTATATCGCAGGGAAACACCCCGTCTGGACCCGGCCAACGCCAGGGTGGCCGTGGTCAGCCCGGTGACCAGAAAGACAAGAAAGAGCAGAAGAAGAAGTGGGAGCCCCCCCTCCCGACCAGCGTCGGCAAGCGCAAGAAGAAGAAAGGCCCCGACGCAGCGTCCAAGCTGCCTGCGGTGTTCCCTACTACACGCTGTCGTCTTAAGCTGCTCAAGATGGAACGCATCAAGGACTACTTGCTCATGGAAGAGGAGTTCATTCAGAACCAGGAGCGCCTCAAGCCCGAGTCCACGCGCGAGGAGAAGAACGAGGAGGACCGAACCAAGGTCGACGACCTCCGCGGGAGCCCCATGGCTGTCGGTACGCTGGAGGAAATCATAGACGACGACCACGCTATCATCTCCACCGCATCCGGGCCCGAGTTCTATGTCTCTATCATGACCTTCGTCGACAAGGACTTGCTGGAGCCAGGATGTCAAGTACTCCTCCACCACAAGAACCAGGCCGTCATCGGTGTCCTTCAGGACGACACCGACCCCATGGTCAGTGTCATGAAGCTTGACAAGGCACCAACGGAGAGTTACGCAGATATTGGTGGGCTAGAGCAGCAAATCCAAGAGATAAAGGTACGTGCTCGTTGTGCTAGGCGTCGTTCGTAGCACCTGACCTGGCGCCCCAGGAATCTGTGGAGCTCCCGTTGACACACCCAGAGCTATACGAGGAAATGGGTATCAAGCCACCGAAGGGTGTCATCTTGTATGGTGTTCCGGGCACCGGAAAGACTCTCCTTGCCAAGGCCGTCGCCAATCAAACATCTGCTACTTTCCTGCGTGTCGTCGGTTCCGAGCTTATCCAGAAATATCTCGGGGACGGTCCTAAGCTTGTGCGCGAGTTGTTCAGGGTGGCTGAGGAGCATGCGCCAAGTATCGTGTTCATCGACGAGATTGATGCTGTTGGTACGAAACGGTAAGTAATGCGTACATGGCTCGGCGCATCTCGGAAACTTACCCGTGGACAGATACGACTCGACGTCTGGTGGCGAGCGGGAGATACAGCGTACTATGCTTGAGCTCCTGAACCAGCTGGACGGGTTCGACACCCGCGGAGATGTCAAGGTCATCATGGCTACGAACAGGATCGAGTCGCTAGACCCGGCGCTCATCCGACCAGGCCGTATAGACCGGAAGATCGAATTCCCTCTGCCCGATATCAAGACCAAGCGGCATATCTTCAAGTATGTTGAGTCTGGCTTTATGTTACGTGTTCTGTGATTGATTGTATGGCAATAGGCTCCACACGTCCCGAATGAACCTTGCCGAAGACGTCGACCTTGAAGAGTTTGTCACGACGAAGGACGACTTGTCTGGTGCCGATATCAAGGCGGTGTGTACAGAGGCCGGCTTGCTCGCACTTCGTGAACGACGGATGCGGGTGACGAAGGCTGACTTCACATCTGCGAGGGAAAAGGTCCGTCAACCTTATCACGTCTGGTTATCGGTACTAACATGTTCCACAGGTGTTGTACAGGAAGAACGAGGGCACCCCGGAAGGACTTTACCTATGATTTGTATCGTGTTCTCGCTATAGTGCATATGTTATTTCTCTCCTAGTCTCCACATTCTTCGTCATTGGCACTCGCCTGAAAACGTAAGTGTCTTTCAGGTTCGCTCGTCATGGTGCGGCTGATCTGCAGGTCGAGAGCGAAGGTGAGAAGCACAATGGCAAACGACAACGATGGCGGGCGATAGACTCTGCCACGTGCGGTGTCGCTTAGCCTCCTTCCCACCCGACACGTTGCTGGCTTCAGTACTTACACTCAGTGTAGCTCCGCAGTGCCATACGGCGTTCTGTAGGTTCTCGAAGTTCGTGAGCCACTTTCCGCTCCAGAGGCTAACCAGTGGAATAACAGCAGGGCATAAAACACGCCCCGTTCCACGACAACGTGGCAGTGTCCATCTCAAACTTTCGTGAGCATCTTCGTGAGCACCACCTGTAGACCTTTCGAGCTTGAAGCCTAGGGGAAGTCGTTACTGTTACATTCCCAAGCAGGCTTCATCGCGAACCTGTGAGCTATAGCTCCTTGTTTTGGATTCTTCTACTCCTTGCGAAGACAAAGACGGCAATTATGCACCAAGTTACGGTGATCATGGGGTCTTGAGCACATGCGTCATTTCGCTGATCAGATACTCAGTTTCTACTGAGAGCTGGAGTCGCTAAGAAACACGTAGTCTTCTTTCGTTCCTAGAGGCTCAGAAGACGTCTCACCTTAGCAACTCGAGGCGCTGTACCTTGCCTTTTGTATTGAAGACCTTCCCTGTGGCCACCTTCTAGCTGCGATGGTGGCGATCTTACGCCTGCGTGAGGAAATGCCGAGGGCCCTTCGGCTTTGTGAGCGGTATCACCTTCCCTCTGTGAAGTCATCTCCCTCCATGATGCGGTCGCACCGACGCTCCCTCGAGTAGTTCAAGAACCGCGTCGGGAACAAATAACCGCTCGACCGACGGCAAAGAACAATGCGGCGGGCCGCACTATGTATAAACAAAGCTCCCGACATCGAGGATGTCCGGCATGACTCTATACGTGGCCAGGGTTGTATTGTTGGGCTGTGCTTTGTGAGCACATTCCCCGGAGCGTGATGGTGGCGTCCGGTCAGACAGCGGTCTTTGGAGTTAACGTTACTCGGCTTGGAAACAAACATATATCGTCACTGGGGCCTCTCCCCTTCGATCCTCTCTCATGTCCTTCTCTCACAACCCTCCCATCTTCACTGCATATATGCGCTGCTTTTCGCCAGGATGTCCCCGTCATTGCAGAGAGCGGACAGGGCTGCCCGTATCATCTCCGTACTACAGGCCTCGTCGGCTTCTATCGAAACCACCTTGCGCCGCGCGCACCGTACGCCGCGCGTGGTCGGCGTCGGCGGTGTTTGCTATCCTGGGCACGGTCATGTCGACAACCAGACTTGCTGTGACGCGTAGAGACGCGCTTTAGGTGAGTCTTTAAGTCATCCTGTGACTTCTTTTCTATTATTCACGACATGTTCTAGGTTGAACCCGCCCCTCCTCCATTTGGATGTCGGCCAAGACGGACGTCTCCTCTTCCATTTTTACCATCTATTGACCCGACCCGCTTCGCGGACGCATATTGCGCATATAGCAAGGCGCGGGGCGGCGGGCTTACCACCGCCGCAGCTTGAATAGGGATATGACCGCACGTTCTCGCACGAGAAGTCTCATTACCAGGCACTTCGCCCGCCGCGGGCAGTACCATGCGCGGGGATACTGGTATGTTCCGTTCCATTTCACCGCGCTCGCAGCCCTTGATCCTGGGTTGGCGAACTCTCTGTTCGGCCCTAGGACTTTCCACGGGAATGCTGGTTTTGCGGCTTCGTGAGCCCTGCATCATGATGGCGAGATTCTAGCGAACGGACATCAACACGAGGAGGAAATGGCAGGAAGGCGTCGAGGATGGGTGAAGGGTCTTGAAAGGTCCGCTGTGACGTTTGACGAAGAAAGCAACCACAAAAGGGGTCTGCGGCGGAGGAGGGCGGGCCGCAGAATGAAATGAGGTGATCGAGGGCGGAGGCGAGTAAGTATGTATGTACGCGATGAGAGGCGGCGAGATTGGCGGGGACGATCTGGGAGCGGGACCGGGCGGGGGAGGGTTGGGCCGAGGATAGGCGCCGAATCACGAACGGACCTGCCCTGAAGAAGGAACGTGGGCAGGGTTCTCGCGGGGTCGGTGATCACAGGCCCGGGTGGTCCTTGTTAGCTCCCCCCATTGTCCTCAGGCTCCGCTCTCCGTACCGTACGCCCTCCTCTATCTATTAACCACCCTCCTCTCCTTCATCCTAGGCCACTATGCACGAGCTTTGTCCTGCTGCTATCCCTGCACTCTCTCTCGTCATGCCTCGCCCTCCCCTCCCCCGCCGACGCTCGTCCCTGCTCACCTCTGTCTCCGATCCGCACACCCCTCCGCCTCGGAACTCGCCCTTGCCCTTCCTCACCCCTGGATCAAACAGGAAGAGTTCAGACAGCTGGAACAGTTCAAACTACGACGGAGCAGACGATCTCGAGTGGGAGTGGAATTCGGAGCAGACGCGTCTGTTGTCACGGGTAAGTAAAGGGACGCGTCTCGATGCCCGCGCCCCGTCTCCCGCAGTACTGGCGCGTTGCCACCTCCTCGCATTCCATTCTCTGTCCAATCGCTGACACGTTATTCTAGACCTTAGATGCCCTTCCTGCCCACGTCCTCACGCCCTTCAACGGCCCTGTGCCCCCATCCAATCTCCTCGATAAGATCGCAAAGGGAGTGATGAGAGCCAAGGGACCAGCCGAATGGCCTCATTCCATTCGCGCAACCCGAGCCAAGATTGTCGAGCTCGCTCGTATTCGCGCAAAGGAGGACACCGCGAGCGACACAATCGCGGAGGAAGACAGCACCGATCCCGACTCGTTCGAACAGAAGCCCGGCCGAGGCTTCAAACGTCCCCTGCATAAACAGTCAAGTATGGACTTCCTCAAATCCTCCAAGCTTGACTCCTCCGACACCATCGCACGGTAAGTTCAACACCCTCGAGCGTCTGTTGTGAGGATCTCGGCTAACGGTCTCCCGTCACTTTCCAAGTTTGTCGTATTGCTTGCAGCATACTGAACGTATGATCCCCAACCCCGCCTACCATCCCTATGCGCGTCCCTCGCCTCATCTGCGCTCTGGTGGCTCCTCCGCAAGCTCTACTACCCTCAACTCCCAGAGCTCGTGTGGGGCAGCCTCCAAATTGCCCCGCCTCCGTAGATCCCTGTCATCCATCTCTAACTCATCCGACTCCTACGTCCAGACTCCCGGCCTTGACACTCGAGTCCAGCACATTCGCCGCACGGAGTCATTTGCAGGATCGGCGCTCTATCCCCCTGGCTCCCCACTCAAGTGTGTGCCGTCGTTCGGGTCCATTTCCAAGCGTAGTTCCGATGCGATGAGTGTGGACTATTCCAACCGCTCCGATATTACCTCATCATCGGATGAAGAGGAGAAGCTGCGGAGTAAGAAAGCGAAGAAGCCGCGCGTCAAAGCGTCCTCTCCCATCCCGCCGGTTTCCTCGCCTCCCCCTACGTCTCATGCAAAATCTAAACAACTCCGGAGAACCACCAAACATATCTCCAAAACACCCTCGGCTATCACGCCCACGGACACCCCTCGCACCTCTCGACAAAAGATTACGCTCTCGCGCAATCCTAGCATCTTGGGCCCCGAATTGCCTCACCTTTCCCAGGCGCGTCCCACACCTCCTACGCCCGTTGCACAACCCCGGTCACATCGCAAGTCGCCTCCCGTGCACTCGCCCTTGTCTCCCGTTCCTCGCGCCGCTACTCTCCTCCAGACTCCTTCCCCTCCGTCCCGCAAGACGCCTCGCCGCACAAAGGCTCCTTCATCAGGCCGTGTCATCGTGGGGAGGAAGATTTCGTTCGGTAGTGCCATGGCGACCCACGACGAGGAAAACGCGTGTTTTGGGGGCGGTCTCGGCCTTGAGAGCGCCTTCCAGCTCAACTAAGTTTTTTTCGCGTCTTTTGGCATGAATCTCTGGCATTGGCTTATTCGTCCCGGTCCTCGTCTTCTCGAGTTTCAGTCTCAACGCATTCCATTTATCACTCGACCTGACTGCCGTTGTCAAATCCCACTCTCATTGACCTTTCGTTCCCAACAACTTCGGAAGACTGATCAGTCTTCCAATCACCGCTCCCTCACCAACCATCCATCTCATCTGTTCCATCTCGGACTCTGACACTCCTTCACACTTCCCCGCGTTCTGTCAACAACACTCACACTCGTTCTATCTCCTGTCGTCGTCTTCTTCGTCACCGGCTCCCCTCAACTCCGAAACTCTTACCTGGGCCGTGACCCCAATGTCGCAATTCTAGACAGGGTCACGGTCGTATCCTCGAAACTGCGCGCCATTCACACCGGCATCGAGGTTGGCCGCGGACGATGCGCACCCGGAGTGTCCGCGCGCATGGCCATGCGCGTTGTATATTACCGGCGAAAAATCCGGTTGTGCTATGGTGTATTCTATGCTGCTGTTTCCCTTTCTCGTCCGTCTTCCCTCTGACCCATTCAACTGTACAGTCAGCCCCATCTTGCTATCTCAACCTCCCAATGCTACACCATCGCTAAACCTGCTCCCCTCACCCCTCACCCCCATCCCCCATTCAAGTCAACAAACTGGTGCTAATGCCACACTTCGTGACTATACTGCAATCACTTTGCTCCCCCTCGTCCTTCTCTCCGCTTTTTCAGCCACTTTCGAACATTGTGTCTCTCTCTCTAGATGCCGACTTGTGTTCGACACCGTTACCGTCCTTTTGCCTTGTTTCTTCTTCCTGTGCGCCGCCTTTGGCTTTCCCATCACCCCTGCCTATCGCTCCCACTTGTCTTGCCATTCTTGCGCTCGTCGGTCGGCCTTGTGGGCCGGGGCGGCGCAGCGTGCTCGGTGCTAGTTGCAGCTTTTCTTGTCCACGCTTTGAAAAAACCCTTTTCGTCTGCTGCGCACGCGTCCTTTGGGTTTACCCTCGGTTTGCTCCACCTTTTTCATGTACTATATGCTTCCCTACCGCTGGGATAGGTTCTCGTGTACATCAATCTGGGTGCTTGTTGCTGTAGCTCACCCTCCCCCGTCAATATCAATCACACCCCGTTGTTCGTTAGAAAGTGCTGCTGTCGGTCGGTGTGCTTTGGCCCATGGTTAAGCCCGTGGTTAAGTTATAGAATGAGCTGTTGACTGGCTGTAGAGCTTTTTAGCGGAAGGCAGCGGAGAGAGACGTGCCAAGGCATATGACTATTTATCAAACAAACCAATATCATTGGACCACCGGCTGGGGATGCTGCATACAGGCTGTTGTCGTATTCAGGACTCAGGAGCTCATAGCGCCTCATAGAGAATGCTGTTGGAGTCGTGGGGTTGTCTTAGTCGGCTACAAACGCTTCGCAGATGGAAAGCAACGAGACCATCAACACAAAATGGGCAGCATCTTGGGAGGCCCAGGTGAGTGGCTTTGGGACGTTCTTGGGGTAACAGCGTGAACCGTAGAAGAGGTCGCAAGGCAGACACACAAGTGCACGCACGACGTCCGAGAACGCTTCATAGGACGACAGGGCCTGCCGGGCTCTCTAGGGCAATTACAGCGACTCGAGGGTACGTATTCTGGCGCGGCCCAGCAATGATGTGAAAGCGGAAGAGGAACGTAGTACGTCCGGTCTGCACACATGCGGCCTGTGAGCCCCCTGGAGTCGAAGTCGAACAAAGTTGCGGTGGCGGACTCACAGGATATCCTCTAGGCTCATGTTGACGCTTCAGCAGCCTCCGCCTTTGCCCGCCGCTCCGCAATCTCGGCACGCTTCTCCGCGAGGAGGACCGCGGCGCGCTTGTCCCAGTGGTACGCCCAGTAGCCGGCGAAGCCGAAGCTGCCCATAGCGATAACGTGGCCGATTGGGTCTGTGCATGAGGGAGGCGGGTGTGGATGGGCATCGCGGTTTCGTTCGGGGCGTGCCGGGACGCGGTCAAGCGTGTCAAGGGATGTGGATAGCCGTGGGCAGGCAGAGGTTCGAGGATATTGCGCAGCGGGCGCGGGCAGGAGGCGGAGCAAGTGCACAGAGAGAGGTATGCGTAGCGCAGGGGGGGCAGCAGGACGAGGAGGAAAGGCGGAACACAGGTCCAGTCAGTCAGTGGGCATCGGATATGGGAACGAGGAAAACGCACTGTCAATGATGGGCCGTTTCTGGATACCGAGCTGGCCCATGCGCGCAGCAAGGCCGAAGAGCGAGAAGCCGACGACGTTCGCGAGGAGAGACATGACGGCGGGAGTAGGATTGGTCACAGGTGTGTGGCCGTTGTGCTGCAGGAAACAGACTTTCAGGAGGATTTCGCACCGTAACCCTCGATTTCGGACGATAACGTGCGATAACGTCGTAAATGGTTAATAGGCTAGGAACCGGGCGCTAAGATGAAGTGGACGCTCGAAAGCGCGCTCGCCGATACAATCACTGGCCGCCATCCATAAGTATACCAGTATTTGTGCACGCGGCACAAACACAAGGCCTCGAGGTATAAAGCCTCTCCCCTCGCCAACCTCTCGAGTCCCCTCACCTTTCCATCCCTCCCCACCCTTCCTCCTAATCTTTGGGCTTACCACCAGCGCCCCCTCCGGCAATTTCCATGGCTGAGATCACCGAGCAGGTCGACGAGCAGCAGGAGCAGCAGCCTCAGACGTCCGAGGCTGCAGGCCAGCAGACTGCACCCTCAAACCTCTCTGCAGGTGGCGATATAGGACAGAAGTTCAACGTCGCGAAGGAGAAGAAAGAGGCCGGCGACGAGGCATTCAAGAAGGGCGACCTCACCGCAGGCGAGTCTCCATCCTTATCCAATCTTGTTGTACTTATTTACGCCACCCACCGCACATAGCTCTTCGCAGTTATCACGAAGTATGTCTTAGTAGATGTAGCTGCGGCGAAGCGTTACATTGACGTCCTTGTGCTCTGCATAGGCACTTTTCTACTTGAAGGGCCTCGACAAGTGCGTGCAGATGCTCCGCGCCACAGTCTCTACGCTGACTTTTTGTCTTTAGGAACGCGACACAGAGAGCACTAGGTCAGCCCGTGCCACAGCCGCCACCGGTTGAGGCCGTGAACCAGGCTGCCGAAGAGAAGCAGCGGACCGAGGTGCGCGTCGTCTCTCCTATCCTTAAAGCCTCTGGCACGCCGGAGATCGGTGTTGATATGTATATAAAACGCCCATGCGCACGCCAGGTGGACTTCCTCTCGGAGAAGATATACGCGAACATGGCGCAGGTGCATTTGAAAGGGCGCAACTGGAAGCGGGCAATCGAGACGGCGGACGTGGCGCTGCAGCTGAACAAGAAGAGCTGCAAGGCAGCGTTCCGCAAGGCGCGTGCGCTGAAGGAGCAGGGCTACTTCGAGAAGGCGGAGAAGATCCTGCAGGATCTCATCAACGGCGGGGAGGGCGAGCCCAGTGGTGCGTCAGATGCGGCGTGTGTTGTCAAGGGGTTGATACTGAAGGTCTTTACTCTGGACTGCAGACAAGGCGATTTGGGAGGAGGAGCTTGCAAACGTGAAGTTGCGAGAGAAGGAGACGACGGAAAAGCACAATCAGAAGATGAAGGGTGCGCTGCTTCTGACGAACCTCCACCCTCAGAAGCTAATTGCTCTTCTTGATATCGCGCAGGATTCTTGAACAAGGAAAAGGTAGACCTGAGCAGGGACTGAAGAACGTTTGGGCTTGTGGGAGGAACCCCTGTATCATCGCTCATCTCGCTTCGTGTATTGTTCCCTTGCTTTCGTACTGTGTCGTTGTTGTATTACCATTTCCCAGACCGCCCACGACGCTGTGGCTGCTATCAGAGGCACTATCGCGGCCGCGCGACTGCGAGCGGGTGCTAGAACATCACCGAAGCAAGGAGAGCGTCGTGACTGCACAGGCGAGTGACGAGACGCGTGACGTGTGATCACGTGGTCGCGTAATAGACGCGTACGATGTAACGCTGGCTGCAGCCTGAAGCCGTTCAGCCACTTGTGGCTTGCCTCTCGTCCACCATCTCCGTCCCGCGACTTTCGCTCCCTCTACGGAGAAAATGGCTTCTCAGGAGGATTTGGTGCAGGCTAGTCCTGCGCTGGTATTACTCAAAGTCTACTATCCCGTTGTCTCTACGTTACAGGCCTACCTCGGCGACATTCTGAACACCCAAGCATTCAAGATCGAGCTGGTTAGAGACAACGATACAACTTTTTACAGAGCTTTACTGGAGACTTCTCACGTTGCTTCAAGAGTGCCTCCAGTTCATCTGAAGCGCTTCGTCTCGACTCCGCCCATGTCCCACATGCGAGATGTATGGAACCGTCCTGCGACCTACTGCCATATGCGTACGAATCTGACGTCGACATTTATTTATAAGATCATTGATCGCGCACAGGAGAAACTCTTCTTGAAAGCCCGGACAGGGAAGCCCTCCAACATCATAACTGCCGGCTATCGCAAGGTCAACCAGCAGGACTCGAGGAGCAAGATCGGCGCGAGCCGCGTACCGCTCACGAACTACTTTGTCAACACCATAGTTACTGCACTGCAGGCGCAGGAGTGGGAAACACTTCTCCAAAGGTTTCATGCACTGGGTCATTCTGTTTGACAATTTCTGAACATCTCGCATAGGATAGGCGAGGACGCCATGTTCCATTTGCTCACGGAAACGTCTATCTTCGCCTCTTTGCCGAACGGATGCCTCTGTCAGATGACAGGAGACCCTATTCTGCATATGAAGCCTCCAGCACCAGTGCCGCAACGGAACAGCGATGGGAGCCACAGTCGCAAGAGCGATATCAGTACGCCGTGTACACGAGGGACCAAACGACGGTGTATCATCGGTTACTCCCAGGAACGACCCACAAAACGCCAGAAATACGCGCATACAGCCATGGTAGAAAGTCATAGATCATGTCGTATGGAGGATCCAAACAGGTATGCACACCCTTTCGCGCTATTTCTGTCGAATTCAAAGCTTTGATTTCTTGACAGGGTCACTCCAGCAGACATCGCTTTTCAACGCGCTCGGATGTTCTACTCACGACCCTCGTTCGTTCCACATACAGCGAAAATCATCGTCGGATTGCCTCCGAAACGTAAGCGGTCACACACGAATTGGAATTTCTTCGGTTGAACACGGTCTATAGATGTTCTGAACACCTTCCATCCGGCGTGGCATTCCAATTCCCAATCGACAAATGCCATATGGGTCGATCCAGATCCTCGGCAACAGATGGAGCATGCCAGACATCTGGCGAAGTACATGTTCCCAAGGCAATACGAACTCAGCAACCCGTTCAGCGTGGGCTCCTCGGGGAAGTATGGCTCGTTCCAAATGCCGGATTATCTGGACAGAGAGCAGGAGATCAAGGTAGCACCTTCGTGCCACAGTTGACGCTGTGCGTTGTGTTGACCAGCGTTGGTACAATTCGCAGAATAAGGGCTCGCTCAAGACGCCAAAACGGCTTAAACATGTCCTGGTTATCCTGGAAAAGATGATTTGGAGGCATTACAAGTGCAAGTACAAGATGCTTCTTGACATGGCATGTCCATCCAAGGTGAATCAGATTGTCCACACAATGCTAGAGAATCATAGAACTGAAGGATATGCGTAGCTCGTCACAGATAGAAGCTCGCCATTAGACAGCAACGTCATTTTGGTAACCTTTGCCTGTCTTTGTTGTAATCGTCAGTGTGCTCAGGGGGCTGCTGCAGGAATTGATGTCAGAGACATCTATCCAACTTCAAACCCAACCAAGTTTAGCAGACAGCAGTATATCCCTAGATTCGGCAGGACGCCCCATCATCGCGCATACAACCTCCCAAGCCCGGAAGCACTCAAAGTACAAGCCTCGGTTTGCTGAGTTCGCGGCTAGCGCTACTGAGGTCTTCCGTTACGCCGTTGTGGTTACCAGGGCCGTGATCCCAAAGGCGTTCTGGGGAAGTGACCACAACTTCAAGGTCGTCATGCAGCGTACGTATTTAGGCTCACACTCTCAGTCTTTGAGCCGACTTGCAGTTCGACTAATCTGCACCCTCACACAGATGTAAAACATATAATCACAGCCCGCCGGTACGAGACGTCCACAGTGCATAACGTTCTGCAGGGCTTCCGCACCGCGGACTGCGAGTGGCTAATGCCACACACACTGGGGGCGCTCAAGCAAGCAAGGGTCTCCGTGACGGACTCGCTAAAGCGGCGCGAGCTCGCCGAGGAGTTCTTGTTCTGGTATTTTGATGGGTTCCTCCTCCCTTTGTTAAAGGTCAGCGTTTCGCGCCCTGATTCGCTGGTTTGAGACGCGTGAGTATACTGATACGTATACATAGACCACATTCTACGTGACAGAATCGTCCGCGTTTCGGAACAGGGTGCTGTACTTTCGGCACGACGACTGGCACACGCTCTGTACGCCGCTCGTGCAGAAGCTGAGCACAGACACCTTCCGGCGCATAGATCAGGTGTGTGGCACATGTACTCCTCCAGAGAGGACACCAAGACTGACTAGGGTCGCTAGCTTGAGGCACAGGAGATCCTGAGGCAACGGAAGCTGGGGTTTTCATTCGTCCGTCTGCTGCCAAAGGAGACTGGCGTACGTCCGATAGTCAACTTGCGGAGGCGAGTGGAGAAGGCAGGTCGTCGTATATGTATGTTCTACACTGAGTTTGACCTGGAGGGGACAGGATCCGTTTAAGTCCTCTCAGTCGATCAACCAGGTCCTTCAGGCGGCGTTCCAAATCCTCACTTATGAGAAGGTAGGTCACCGGTAGGTGCTCTGGCATCAATAGAAGTCTCACAACAGTGATGCAGGAGCATCAACCCGTCTCGCTTGGGGCGTCTGTATTCGGCCCCAACGAGATCTACGCCAAGTTGAAGGCATTCAAGACAAGGCTGACGGGTGGGAACCCTAAGGCGAAGCTGTGCGATCATCTTTTGTTATTTCGATCTTTCGTTCTCCTGACAATACTTGTGTAGGCCGAAGCTGTACTTTGTCAAGGTTGACGTCCAGGCATGCTTCGACACGATAGAACAGACGAAGCTTTTGAGCATACTGAGGGACTTGATATCTGAGGTTCGTCTTATTGTGATCACTAAATTCTCGGCGAAAAAGACCAAGACTTTCCGGTAGGATACGTATATGACCCAGCGATATGGCACCGTCAATAAAGCTGGGGACAAAATCCAGCGCAAGTATGTTAAAAAAGCGATACCTGAAGGTCAGTCACAAGAACAGCTACGTCAAAAAAAGAGAAACTACGAAATTAACCGGTTCCGACAGACGACCATCCGCACTTCCTAGCATATGCAACTCAACTTGCTGATGTCTTACGAAGTACTGTCTTCGTCGACCAGGTCCGCATTTCCAGGAGACCTGCCTTGGTTTAGCTAGTGATGCTCACTCATCGCAGGTCGTATACCCCTATTCGCGAAGGCAAGATATAATCGCGCTTCTCGAGGAGCACATCACCGAGAACCTTGTCAAGATCGGCAACGAGTACTATCGCCAGGTGGTCGGCATCCCACAGGGCTCTGTGCTCTCCGCGATCTTGTGCTCTTTCTTCTACGGGGACCTTGAGCGCAGGAAGTTCAAGTTCACGGATGATCCGGAATGCGTACGCCACACTATTACTATTTAGGCTGCTTAACATGGAAGGTGGTTCGCTGATTGAAATGTCCGTAGTGTCTCATGAGGTTGATTGACGACTGGCTCCTGATCACGACGAGCCTTGTCAAGGCTAACAGGTTCTATGGCATGGTGTCTCAGGGTATTCTTCTTTTGAGCATTATGGGGCATATCTCAAATTCTGTGCTCTCCAGGGCATCCCGAATACGGATGCTTCATATCCAAAGACAAGAGTTTGTTGAACTTCGACCATGCAGAGCTCGCCAACATCGTGGACCCCAGATCGAAGAGTATGACGCGCTTTCCACAATTCTTTCTCGTCGCTCATCGTTTGTTTCGATAGCGTTCCCGTGGTGCGGATATTCTATCAATATGTCGAACCTGTCTGTCACCGCAGACTATGATCGTTACCACAGCACTTGTAAGTGTGTGCTCAAGCAAGCCTGAGTTCTAGAAGGCTACAATAAAGCTAACGATGGTCTCAGATCTTCAGGATTCTCTGACCGTTGAGTACGGCCGCCGCCCTGGGGTGGCATTCGCGTACAAGATGATGCAGTCTGTCCTTTTTATCATTCATTAACGCTCTCGCTAAGCGGTGTGCCCACACAGGTTGGCCAAGTCCAAGAGCCACATCATCTACAACGACGCCGAGCTCAACTCCAGAGACGCCATCTACGTCAACCTCTACCAGAACTCCACCGTCCTCGCGATGAAGATGCACCACTACCTCCGGCAGTGGGGCTTGAACATCGACAAGAGCCACGCTTTCCTCTTGAGTACATGCCTCTCTTCCGTCCCCCAGGGGCGAGGTGGACTGGACGAATCACTTATGT
The DNA here is from genome assembly GCA_008694245.1 of Ganoderma sp. BRIUMSc. Classification (NCBI taxonomy): domain Eukaryota; kingdom Fungi; phylum Basidiomycota; class Agaricomycetes; order Polyporales; family Polyporaceae; genus Ganoderma; species Ganoderma sp. BRIUMSc. The sequence continues at coordinate 29,603 of VJXU01000065.1, forward strand.
TCCAACGCATCCACATCAGGGACGATCCGGCAGACGATTCGCTTCTCTTACACCTCGCTCTGCCAGAAGGCGAGCCACAAGCTTGCCACAAAGCATGGCGCACGCATCGTCGTCGAGAAGCCCCAAGCGACATGGCTTGGGCTCCACGCGTTCCACACCGTCTTATCTCGGAAGCCACACTCATACGCCCGCTTGCTCAAATCACTCCGCTTCGACTTGTCCTTGCCCAAGTACCGACTCTTCAAGAAGCAGTTCCGAGGGGTGATCGCAGAGGGCCTTGCTACTCTAACCCTGCTTTCTTTCTGACCAGTATTAACTTCGGCTGCCATCTCATATGTCTGTTTTCATCTTGCAACCGTTTCTCTCCCTGGCACATATCGAGGTCGCCGTCGCGGTCCAAAAACAACACGGATTAGTCCAGAAGGCGTGCATACATGAGATATACCACTGATACATATCCTGCCGGAGAGGCGAGAGGGCGAAGCGGAGAGAGAGAAGGACGGACGAACAGCCGGGACCAGGGATATAATAGGCGCGAAGGTAACAAACAAACAGACGTTCAAACGAACAGACGATGAGAGAGAGACAGGAACAGCGGAATTCTGGTACAACCCGGGTGTGCGGGGTCATCTCTGAATCTTCGTGAGGCAGGGCAAGAACAAGAGTGAAGGGGAGGGCAGGTATAGGTATAAAGAGGAGCAACGCGCGCAACGCAGGGGCTCGGCAGGCGTGTTGATAATTATACTGAAACTTTGCGCGGCTTGCGAGAGCGAAACGCAGAACGAAAGGACGGCGCAAGAGCGGAGTGGGAGAGACCGGATAGGGATAGAGAGGGAAAAATAAGGAGCGGGCATGAACAGATCGTGTAGATATGGTCGGGGGTAGCACGGGGAGGAGACTAAACGAGCGTGAGTGTAATCGTGGGTAGCGGCATCAAACATAGACAGAAGGGGGAATCCAGAGTGTGCACAGCGGGAATATGGGGTGTGGTTGGAGCCGGCCGTTCATCGTTTCGTGAAGATCTTGTTGAGAAGCCCAAGCACTTTCGGCACGTTGAGCTGGACGTACTCGAGGTCCAGGAGATGCTTATTGTCTTTTTGCTGCGAACGCGGGAGAAGAAGTTCAGCGCTGAACAACATAACGTGGATCCCGGCGATCGTCAACTCACCTTCTCAAGCAAATCGTCGATGTTGAGGTCCATCTCCAATATCGCCTTCTCCCGGCCCTTGTAGTGCAGTGCGATGATGAACGTGCCGGGTGTTGGAGAGGTGAAATTGAAGTAGATGTTCGGCCGCCTGCGAAGCAAGAAGTCTCGCTTTGAGCACACCTACACCACACAAAAGACCCGACAAGATGCGACACAATTGCGCGGACACTGACCTGTTGTCGGGGACGTTGCTCTCGACAATAATACCCTCCTTCTCGAGCTGCGCGTGTGTGAACCGGTACGGCCCGTGCACGACCGGCTTCGCAGGCTTCTTCTCCTTCCCGCCGACAGTGACGACGCCGACGCCGGTCGACTGGCCCTTCTCCTTGCTGGCGGTGAGGCGGACGTTCTGGAGGTACGCCTTGTACTGCTCGAGCTGCGAGCGGAGGTAGTTGTTGTGGTCGCAGATCGTCTTATACACCGCCTCGAGGCTCTTAGTCTCGAGCAGCACCTTCTCGCGCAGGTTGCCGAGATGCACGAGCTCCGCAGCGACCTCGTCCTGCATGAGCTTGAACCCGTCCGCGCGGTCGACGATCTTCTGCTCCTCGAGCTCGCGCAGCATCTCCTTCACCTTGATGCCCTTGCGCACGAGCGTCGCGTCCTTGGTCGTCGCCGCGCGCTCTGCGATCTGCGCGAGGTTGTGTGGCCGCTTCTCGGCGAGCCCGGGGATCGACCGGATGAGCTGCACGAAGATCGACTTGGCTTCCATGTACAGCATGTCCGACGGCGAGACCGAGTCCATGAGAATATCTTGCACGGGGGTCTCCCACCGACTGTAGAGCGGGAGCTCGATCGCCCTGTTCTCCTTTCGGGGAACCTGAGATGGAGCGGCGCCGAGCTCATCAGTGAGGATTCGCAAGTGCTGCTTATCGTTCGGTGACTAGAGGAGTGCGCATAAGCCATTGGCCTTCGGTGAGAGGAACCGCATGCACGTACAAGGACTTCGATGTGCTGGAGGATCAGAGAGTGGGTATTGTACAGCTCGTTCAGGGTAATGTTAATAATAAGGTCTTTCTTTGACAAAGCCATATACTGGTCCATCTACACAGAGCGGTCAGCGGACGTGCACAAGATCCGGTCTGCACACGCACCTCTAGGGTGTCGTAGAAGTCGCCAACTTCGCATAGGTTGTTCAAAAACTGGTTGATCCGCGCCTTGTTGTTCTCTACGAACGGGTTGAGCGTAATCATGTAAGCCTCCTTCGCATACGACGGCTTGTTCGCAAGGTTTTGCAACATCTTGGCAATCTACGAAGGCGCCATGACGCCATGAGTCATGCTTTTTTTACCCTAATACCCGTAGACGCGTACCAAGGTCAATGTCCTCCTGGGGTGCTTCGCCGGCACGCCCTCCACCAGCATATAGGCTTGTGGCGTGACAATAGCAGGGTTGATGAAGCGCAGGAAGAAGAAGCCGCCTATCAGAGAGCAGATAGCGTAGTCGGTCGCATCTGGGTACTTCCGCTGCACGATGCAAGCGAGCGCGAGCGTCCCCAGGGGGATGGGAGATGAGTACAAACGCTTTGCGGAGAATGGAAACTGTTACCACACACCCTGGTCAGGCTGCGAATCTGTTTGCAAATCCACCGAATACCGTACGGGACGCTCTCCATGCTCTCCATAATTGTAAGCAGGAACGAGTTCGCGATCTCCATGAGCATCGTCAGTCGGGGCGCGATGATGGCCTGGACGTCCGCGTTGGCGGCGGCCACCTCCGGAGGTACTCCCCGCGGCAGGTTGGGGGGAAGCGATCCTGTCTCCTCCTCAATCTGCTGGATCATCTGCTCGTAGACCTTGACGGGGTTGATCTCGAGGTTGAGGTCTTTGTGCTCTATCAAGCTGTTAATCCGCTCGGCGAGCACGCTCTTGAGGTAGCTCTGGCCGGGACCACGGCGAGTGTATGTAGTCATCATGCGCGACACCGGGGTATTGGCGCGGAGGAGGGATCCGAATTCCGTTGCGGTTTCGAATTGGGAGGAAAGCACTGACTGAAACATGGTGAGCAGCAGGTGTTCTTCTCGTGACTCGTACTGGTTCCCATAGAGCGTGAACATAACCGTCTGGAGGAGGGTGTCGATCTCTGTGAGGGAGACGAGGCGACAAAGTGCAGCGATATGGCGGGGTTCAGACTGGAGGAGGAAGAACAGATTGGAATACTGCTGCAGTTTGCGGTCGTCCGGGTAATGACCCTCAGTCGCGTCTACTTCCTCCAGATGCTTCTCTACCTCGTTTTGCTATCCGCGCGCAGATGAGAGGAGGTCGCGACAGTCCGAACAGGGAACGCACCTCGTCAAGAGCCATCCGGTTCTGGATCAGAAGACCAATACGGGAGTCAAGGAAGCGGACATCCCGCTCGAGAACAAAGTTCCGCTTGGACTGAGCTGATATGCGGGACTTGAGTTCCCTCAGCCGCTTTTGCGCTATAGACGGAGAGAGAAGACACTAAATGATGGCCCGCGGAACAGTTGGATCTAGGGACATACCGCGGCCCAGCTCATCCTCAACCTCAACGTCCTGCTCGGCGGCCATGCTGAACAGGGCGGTGACACTGTAGCGGTTGGTGTTCCTGTTGGTGAGACGGCGGGCAGACATGCCGCCTGGGGACTGGGGGGAGGAGGGGTAGTCAGAGTAGGACATCTTGACGGCTTGGTTGGACGTAGAGCGCGAGTGTGAGGGAGATCGTGGGGATTAGAACACCGGAGCGAAGCGAGCGTCACAGGAAAGCGAAGATAGATAACGAAGGCCAGGTATCGCCTGTGACCTGCTCAGAGCGACTTGAGATGGGGGGGCGGGTGGATGAGGGCGGGACGGGGGAGGACGGGGCCCGTAGTGGAGGAAAGGGTTAGAGTGCAAACCCCGCCAGGCCCAAAGCTAATCCTTATTAGTGTACTAAACATCCACTTCACAACCAGCTTATCCCCTCTATTACCCTCTTTCTTATTCCCTTGTCCACACGCGTCTGTTGCCCCCTCCGACGCCGAGCTCAGAGCCCGAGTCTCAGCCTGTCTGCCTGTGCGCCCTTCTGCTCTCACTGCTTGCGCCACGTCTATCGGACGTTGCGAGGGCAGCTCAGTCCGTACAGCTCTCGTCTCTGCGCCTCGGCCAACCGCCAGCCCACGTCAAACCTTGTCAGTCTCCCCCAATTCGCCGGCCCCTACTCTCGGCCTTCCCTGCCTCCCCGAATGCCGTACCTCCTCCCACACCAAGCGCGGTCCGCTGATACTTACTCTACTGGCCGCGACGAACACTGGCACATGCACACGGTGCAAGGGTGCAACCATATCAACCTATGTGCCTCCGCCTCCTTCCCCGAAGCAGAGTCAGGCAACCAGCAGCCAAGTTCCCCCATGCTAAGTCACAGCTTCGAGCGACACCATCCGCCATCGCTGATGCCCACGGCCATGCACTGGGAGCCGTCGATGTTCTAGCATTCAGTGATATCCGGTCTTCAGAAACTCCATCCAGAAACGCCTCTAACCATTCCATCTCCCCGTTTACTGCTCGCGTAGATCGGCTCCGTTCCATTCCCCGTGCGACAGGCTCCGGGGCGGTTACCATGGTTAACCTGAAGGGCTCAGAACCACTGCCTCCGTTCCGACGCATCCCCACCTTCTCACAGTCGATCGGCAACCCTAATATGTACGGATGCACAAATTCTGCGTATTCCGATTACAGGTGTTTGTTTCCATAAACGGCCGTTCCGCACTGCGTCCTCGCGCCAGGACCCGGACAACCACGAGCTGAGTTTCACCTCCCGCAGCTGCGCCCGAAACAAAAAGTTAGACTGCTGTGGTGAAAACTGTGCAATGTAATTACATACGTCTAGTAGAGCGCTACGCACGGCAACATACCACATCTATGTCCGACATATCACAAGCCTCCCCGGTGCCTTCGGCTTCAAGCTGACGAATCCTCTCGGGCCTTCGAGAGCACCTCCCGAAGCCTGCGTAGCGCTTCGTCGACCTGGTCCTCGGGAAGGAGGCTGAACGACGCCCGAACGTAAGTCGACTTCCGTCCGCTCGGTAGGAAGATCGTTCCGGGCAGCGCGAGCACCCCGTTCTCCAACGCCTTCGTTCTAATGATCGCCTCGGAATCCCCCTCCGTCTCCGCGCCGGAATTCCCCAACTGCAGCTTGAACCTGCGTTGGCCGTCGAAAAAGAAGCACGTCAGCACAAAATCAAATTGACGGGCATTTCGGGATACCAACCAGAAGAACATGCCCGCCTCCGGGGTATTCCACTCCACCAGCCCGTCCAGGTGCTTGTGCATGAGCCGCTCAAATACATCGCGCTTTCCGCGATAGAACTCCGCAACGCGATCCACGTGCGCCCGGAGCTTCTCGTACCCCCAGAACTCGAGCAGCCGCAGCGACAGCACCTGCGTGAACGTCGGCGCCTGCAGGTTGGAGTTCATGGTCTGTGTGGGCGACGGACCGAGACATGGCGTTAGCGACGCTGCAAGCGAAGACAAGTCGCCGGTGGCAGGCCTCGGACGTACGTGAAGGCAGACGGCATCGATGATAGCCTGTGGCGCGGACAGGAAACCGATCCGCATGCCCGCGGAGAGCACCTTCGACAGGCTGTCGAAGCGAACAACCCGTCCTACTTCCGGCTGGTCGCGCTCGAGCGTGAAATACGAAGGTGGGCGTGGTGCGCTGCCAAAGTACAGGTAGTAATACGGATCATCTGGCCGTATCAAAGTTTGTTCGTTCACGTAAATAAACAAGGGTATACCCAAGGAAGGAGGGATTGACGAACCTTCGAGGATAAGGAAATTGTGTTTCCGTGCGAGCTCGAGGACCTCGAGGCGCCGCGCGAGGGTAGAGGTCATTCCCGTGGGGTTCGCCCCGTACTGTCGCCGCATGTCACTGCTTCAGTTCCAAGGTGCAGACTGCGGTACGGGAAACCTTAACTTACAGGGACAGTGTACAGCACTTTCGGTTTCGGCTTGTCTCCAGGCCAGTTGTCCAGAGTCTGCCTCAAACCTTGCGTGTCGATCCCATCCTGGTCCTGTCCGACCTCTGTACGTAACGGATGGTGGTTAAGACACGACATTAATCTCCATCCATGTCGAGGTGGCGTCGCCGCCGTGGGAGCCGGAACCCACCTATCATCTCACACTCCGTGGCGTGAAACACCGGAATGACCCCGCTGTGAAGACGTGCGGGACGCAGATGTGGTTAACTCCTGCTGCGACCACGAATCCGGGCCAGTCGGAACTGTGACGCACGCATAGACGGGAGCCTCGATCAGGGCGACGTCGCCAGGGTTCAGCAGCGCGTTCACAGCCTGCATCATGCCCAGCATAATCATGCATGAGCATCCCCATTCATACGCAGACATCCCCCGCCCCAGGCCGACTTGCCTTGTATATCAGGTCGGACGACCCGGTGCCGAACGTCAGGTCCCAGCCCTCGCCGCGCTTGCGGCCATGGCTGTGCTCCTGCAGGCCGATGAGCCATTCGAGGAGCTCGGGGATGCCCTTGCTCGCGCTGTACTGGAGGCTGCGCGTGAGCTCCGCCTCGGTGAGCGCGACGGGCACCTCCTCCTTCGAGATGGGGTCGCGGAGCGTGAACTGCAGTGACGTGATCGGGAAGGTGTCTGCGTTCGGCTTCCCCGCCAGGAGGGAGATGAGGCCCGGGCGGGATTCTTCGAGCGGCAGCAGCGCGCGAACTATATGGATGTGAACGTTAAGTTTGCCAGAGATGTGAATGGGCAACTGACTGGGATCCTCGATCCGGCGCTTTGAAGAGTGCGATATGAACTGATCGTAAAAGGAGTGCGGGAGAATTCGTGTCGATAAAGGCCTATTGCCTGAGCTTTGTGCTACATCCTGCAATACGTCGAAATCGTTAGGCATCGCGGCGTAAGATGCTTGGAGTGCGTTATCGGAGAAGGTGAGTGGGAAGTCAAAAATGTGTCTATGAGAAAGGGGAAGTCCGGACCGACCTCGCACTCTTTATCAGTCTCTTCTTAGTGTTGAATGAGTCACTTCTGCGGGCCGCGGCTATCGGTGCGTACAAAGTCATAAGCGTCGGTGGTCATCCTTCCCAATGGTTCGATGGGTATTTGAGCCGATCTCGGTTGTGCTATTCCGATAGGTTGTGAGCATTTCGCATTACGAGAGTGAAGGCGGGCGATAGCGGATGACTCTGAAACTGGGAAGAAAGTACGAAGTCATTTGTAGTACCTGGTAGGGAATCGAGCAAGCACAGAAGACCAATCAGCGACACCTACTACCAGCGATCCTTGCAAGGAACTGAGCATGCGGGCCGGTTGCAACAGAAAGACGCAGATCCCAATAGGCACATATTGAGCAGCATCAAAGGATAAAATGTTATGCGCATAATGCTGGAACGCATACGCAGCCATATGCATGTCGAGAGTCGACGTACAGAAACTACTTACCAGTAGCCGGTCCGTAAGCCCACAGCGGACCTTCGACATGCAGGCTGGAGATTAAAGTATGTTATCCGCCTATGCATACATGCTGGTCATTTATTTGAAGCTCTCGAGTTTCTGCACTCTGTGCAAGTATTGCAAGCTTTGACCTGGAGAGAAGAGTGGTAGGGTCAGTCCGTCGTTCGACTGCCTTATGGCTGCACGGTGCCGCGTTCCACTAACATAAATCTGCTCTCCTGCCTACATCCCAGAACGCGTCCATACCTCTCGCCTCTACACGCAGATATTACAGCCCCCAAATCTGCGCATTCTGCTGTCATATTCCCATGAATATGCCAGGTGGCAATAGGTCCAGCTTGAAGTGAAACCCTAGGGGAAGGATTTGACCGTTGTATGGCGAGAGTGAACCTAGGCAGAGACGTCGGATGAAGGCAAACGTTATTCGAGATGTGTGGGATGGGATTAGTTCATGCAGCCGCGAAACGTTGAAGGGGCTGCGAGGTGGCTGGTTGTATGCGTGCATCGTGTTTGGCGCCCATTATCGCGTTTCTTGCACGTGGTCGAGTCTGTTTGGGTCTATTTGTCGGGAGGCTGTAGAACTGGTAAACCTTATTTTTCCAGTCCACACAGGTCGTCCCGCTCGTCGGCAGCGTCAAGACTATCCTCAAGACTATCCTCAAGAATGGCCTCCCGCCCCACCGTCAACGTCCGCTCCACGTCGGGAGGTGCGTACACGACCGTCCAGATGAACTCTGAACGAGGGTTTCTCATTGGATTTCTTCAGAGGCTTCGACCTCACTCCCCCTCCCTGCGGTTCTCACCGCCCCCATTCGTCTCGATGTTGTGCAGCAGGTCCACAGTGAGTACTTGCATCTTTCCAACCATCAACCGTATGTGAATGCGCAATTCCCGTGGAATAGAGAGCATCGCCAAGAACAAGAGGCAGGCTTACGCTGTCAACGTGAAGGCCGGCCACCAGACCTCGGCTGAGTCCTGGGGTACCGGTCGTGCTGTTGCTCGTATCCCCCGTGTCGGTGGTGGAGGTACCCACCGTTCCGGCCAGGTGCGTTGCAAACACTCCGTCATTTTGCAGATTTTCTAAGGACCATTTTTCCTGAACATGTAGGCTGCGTTCGGTAACATGTGCCGTGGTGGTCGCATGTTCGCCCCCACCAAGACCTGGCGCAAGTGGCACGTCAAGGTGAACCAGAACCAGCGCCGCTTCGCCGTCGTCTCTGCGCTCGCTGCGTCTGCCCTCCCCTCCCTCGTCCTCGCCCGCGGTCACCGCATCGAGGAGATCGAGGAGGTCCCCCTCGTCGTCTCCAGCCAGAGCGAGAGCTTCACCAAGACCAAGGAGGCCGTGGCCCTCCTCAAGTCGCTTAAGGCCTACTCCGACGTTGTCAAGGTCTCGAACTCGCGTAAGCTCCGCGCCGGCAAGGGCAAGCTCCGCAACCGCCGTCACCGTCAGCGCCGCGGCCCCCTCGTCGTCTACAACGAGGACAAGGGCATCGTCCGCGCGTTCCGCAACCTCCCCGGTGTTGAACTCGTGAACGTCCGCCGCCTGAACCTCCTCCAGCTTGCTCCTGGTGGCCACCTCGGTCGCTTCGTCATCTGGACGGAGGGCGCGTTCGGCCTCCTCGACGAGGTTTTCGGCACGTTCGACAAGGCGTCGACGCACAAGAAGGACTACGTCCTTCCCACTGCGAAGATCGCGAACCCCGACGTGACCCGTCTCATCAACAGCGACGAGATCCAGTCGGTCGTCCGCCCCGCGAACGCGAAGCACCAAAAGCGCCCCTGGACGCAGCACAAGAACCCCCTCGTCAACAAGGGTGTTCTCTTCCGTCTGAACCCCTACGCGAAGACTATCCGTCGCCAGGAGCTCCGTAAGTTCCACCAACCTCGTATTTTGATCTTTGGTGGCTGATTTAGCCTGGATATTGTTTGCAGTCAAGCAGGAACGTGTCAAGGCTCAGAAGGACAAGAAGAAGGCCAAGACCCCCAAGGCCGCCGGCGAGACCTTCCTCAAGACCCTCTTCGCTCCCTGAGTTGTCTTAGTCGCGCAGTTGAGAGGTTGTATGAGTGGTTATGCAGTTCACGTGACTTATGGTCAGGCTTACATGTTCAATTGTATGTCGTCCATGCTTTGTCCATGCTGGAAAAACACATTACGCCGGCCTACCACGCTAGAGCATGATTTGAATCACATGCACAAGGCAAGTTGAGAACTAGGGTAATCATTCATTCGGCAAGAAAAGATGTAAGATCCGGTGAAGGATGGGAGATTTCACAGGCTCACAGGCTAGTAGATAGCACCAAGGAGCTTTGAAGAAGCGTTGTGTTCATGTGGTGGCCAGGCCTGACGCTGAATAAAATTCGGAATGATTTAAGTTATTCCGAATGAGCGATTTCCGAATGTGCTTAGCTAGCTCAAGTATCGTGACGAGTGTGTGTGGTGAGCCGTGCTATCTTGGGGCGGACTGAGGCATATAAAGACGCTGCGGTGGTCTCCTCTCAGCCCCAACCGCACTCATCCGTCCAAGCCTCTGATCAAAGACGAACCCACTGTCCGAACAGACCGACTGGTACGTTCTGCAGCTTCTGCATGTTTACGTACTACACTCTCGCTAATCCGTGCTGCGCGTTATTTGCTCCTGCTGGCAAACTTCCAACCCGATCGTATGGGCGCCCCCTGTTGCTTCGACTTCTACTCCGCGTCCTGGAATCCCAGCGCCGCCTAGCATTTTTACACACCATGGCCTACCAGGAGACCGCCGCTGTGCCCGTGAACGCCTGCTACCTTGTCAAGTGTGACAACTGCGGGAAGACGACGTGGAAGGTGTGTCCCATCCCTTGTCGCGTTTCGTTTGAAGCCACGTCATACGCTGGGCCGCTGCCGCCGTGCTGCCGACGCTATACTGCATGCTGTCCTGTGTCGCTGCTATTCCGCAAAAGTCGAGCGGGGCCCCTCTCTCGCCCCACCACCCCGAACCTTATGTTCGGTTAGGACTAAGCACCTACGCCATCACCGATTTTGCGAACGTCACGTCAGTGTCGGACGCAAATGGCATGTTCCTCCCGAGCTCGCCTCTCGGCCGCGGGATTGGGAGAGGGGCTGGTTCTTCGGTCTTCCCTCTCGTCCTCCCCCCTCTCGTGATGGTGGGGCCCCTTGCCGGGGTTCGCGGGAAGGGCAAAGGCTTCGGCCGTTCCCAGCCCTCTCCATGGTCGCGCTGGTGGAAGGGGTTTCCATTGCGCGAAGGGTCGGTTCGCCGTCGCCTTTCAGCCCCTTGGCTACCCGCGCACTGGCCGCGCGCGTTCCCACCGAGCGGCTGCAGCCGCGACCCCAGAATCCACAGGTCCATCATGCATTATGCAGCAGCGTCCGCGTATGATGTCGGTGATCTCAGAAGTCGGTGGTGCTGACCGCATGATTACGTCTTACAGGGATGTGGCCAGCACGCCCAAGCGGTGAGTGGCCAGGCATTTTGCGCGCGCGGGTTCTCCCGTGCTGTCAAAAGTTCCCGATTTCGAACTTCGAAGGGGGCGAGCTGGGGCGAGTTGGTGCTGCGCGCAAAGGCCCGCGTTGCGATTGGTGCCCCCGCAGTCTGGGCTGGACCCTGCGCTCCTCCTGCCTTTGTGGGGAGGCAGGGCCCTGTGGTTGGGGCAACTTGGGGGTGCGTCGCGGACGATCGAGGCTCGGTCTTCAAATGGGCACCGGTCGATCTGGACCGGGGTTCATTATCGCTCCCAGCGCCAGCTCGTGCCGCGTCAATGGTTTGCGATTGCACACCCTGAATCAGGAGGCTGGGTCGAGGTTGGCCTGTCTTGCCGAACAGAGCTGGACATTTGGGCCTAACCACCCGGCGTGCTGTCACTGGAGCGAGGTGAAGCACACGCGGGGGGTTTGGCTTGGCATTTGCCCATGAAGACGTGTTGGAGAGTCTTCGTGCAATTGGGCAGGCTTCAGAAGGCCCAGCATCTGTGCTTCTTATTTCAGATGCATGGATGCATGGGGGACGGGAGAATTTCGCGAGATGCGAGATGGGCGCGCGGGGGGTAGAGGGAGGGGCCGGAGTTGACGTACGAATGGGCTGTTTGCTGATGTACGCTGGGTCGGGTACCGTTGCAGGTGATGAGCTCCGTCAAGGAAGAAGACAAGTGCACATGCCCGCGGTGAAGCGCAGACGCATATATGCCATCCGAAAGACGAATTCGAAGCACAACGCACCGATTTGGGGTTCTGGCGACGCGGGGAGATTCTCAGACTCGGGAGGTGTTACGATAGTGGCAGCGTAGTTACTCGCGAGTCGGGTGGGAGAGCGATGACTATGTATGCCGCTTTAATCGAGTCGTGAAGTGAGACCAGGAGGGCAAGGTTCGATGGGCGTTGTGCTAAGGGCCGGTTGCGGCTAGACTGAGACGTCGCGAAGTAAGGTAATGGGAAGGGTACGCTGGGTGGCATTGATTATGAGGAGGACAACAAGGTACACTGTTAGAATGAGGGAGGCTGGTGGAGGGAAGTGGAAGAGGACGGGCTATGGCGGGGGAGAGGGTGGGAGAGGACGGGGGAGATTGGGCGGCTGGGGCGGTAGCAGCCCGGCTGAGATCGCTGTGTGGAGTTGGTGCCAGAGCGAGTGACCGATTCTGATTCTGAATTCGTCCTCGTTCTATCCTCTCACCGACGCCCCGTACATCCGACCCCTTCCCATCTCTCCTCCTCCGCCCTCCCCCTCCCCCTCCCTCTGCCCCTTCACCGACGCGCGACAGGCCTCCCGCTGTACATACTAGACATGGCCAACGCCGTCGCATCCTCTTCCCGCGACCGGACCGCCCAGCCCCGGACCAGTCTCCATTCTCTCCACTCCGTCCACCAGTACGACCCCAACCAGGCCGTTGTCATGACCGACGAAATCATCAGGCGCCGTCCTGCATCAGGCTTGTATTTCAAGATAGTCAACCAGTACGGCTTGAAGGTCAGGGTCGGCAGGGGCCAGCACGGCGAGGTCTCTCTCGCAGAGGATATCCACCACCCAGGCACTGCTGTGGTCAGTCACCTCCATTTCCTCCCTTCTCGTTCTCTGCCTGATCCTTGCATGTCTCCTTGGTGCCCGCTATGCAACGCGTAGGCCGTGAAAGCCGTACGACGCAAGAACAAGAGCGACCGCCTCAGGAAGCTTAGACGCAACGAAAACATCCCCCGTCAACCTCACCTACCGCTCGTCGACCAGCTTGGGAGCACAGAGCACAAGATTCGCAAAGAGATTGCCATTATGAAGAAACTCAACCATCCCCATGTCGTTCGCTTGCTTGAAGTCATAGACGACCCTCTCAATGACAAGATCTATATGGGTACGTTCCGTCGCTCGGTTATCCACCTCCCTCCCTCCCACTCCCGCTACGCCTGCTCTTGCAGTCCTTATTCCCTGCCCCCCCCCACCCCGCCCATACCTTACGCGCAGTCCAGAGACTATCTAAGGTTCTGTGAGCGCGACACGGAACGCTATAGCCGAGGAGGCGATAGCAGACTCGGCTTCAGTTCCTCCCTGCGCATGTGATCCCTGCTAACCTATTGCTGCCTGCACTTCACCCAGTCATGGAATATCTTGGTGGAGGCGAAATAAAATGGCGCACGGCCTCCGACAACCCCCTCCTGCGCGTAGACCAAACACGGCGTATATGCCGCGACGTCATCCTAGGACTTGAGTACCGTACGTCCGCTTCCCACTCCTCACTTTCTGTCACGACCTTCCGCAACGCGCTCAACCGCTCCAACGTGCTCTGTCCCATGTCTGCGTGGCACTGCCTATGACATGATGCAGTGCACTACCAGGGGATCATACATCGCGATATCAAGCCTGCGAATCTCCTTTGGACCGCGGACCGGCGCACGGTCAAAATCAGCGACTTCGGCGTCTCCACGTTCTCATATGCGCAGCGGCTGGCCGCCGCGGGCAAGGGCAACATCAAGCACGACGACACAGACCCGATCCTCATGGACGAGTCCGACCTCTCCAAGACGGCTGGTACGCCCATGTTCCTCGCGCCCGAGATCGTCGCGGACGCCTCCGAGTCCGCGTACCATCTGCCCCTCCCGTTCCTGTCGCACTGCTCGTCGTCCTCCCAGTCCCAGACACAGACGCAGACGCAGATGAACGCGAGCGACAACAAGACACCGACCCCGACGCAGGGGACGGGCACCGCGGTGCAGGTCGGGGCCCAGACGCCGCGCAAGAAACCGACGATCACGAAGGCGATCGACATCTGGGCGTTCGGGGTGACGCTGTACGGCTTGCTGTTTGGCACGCTGCCGTTCCACGCGGGGACCGAGTTCGAGATCTACAAGGTCATCCGCACGCAGGACTGGGATGTTCCCGCTGTGATGGGCCTTGACCATATCCCGACGGGCGGGCGTCATCCCGAGTTCGCAGCAGCCGCGGCGGCGAAGAAGAGCGGGCCCGCGGGGAGAAAGGCAGTGCTAGAGACGGAGGGCGCGCAGGTCATGGATCTGCTGGATCGGTTGCTCGAGAAGAACTCGGTGCGGAGGATTACGCTCGAGCGGGTGAAGGTGCGTCGTGTGGTTATCTCTTGCGTATGAGGGTAGGGCTCATGCCCTATGTTGTTGGTGATAGCGCCATCCGTGGATCCTCCGCGACCTCGAGAAGCCGGAGGAGTGGTTGCGCGAGACGCAGCTGACGCAGTATATCCCGTTGGAACCGACACACGATGAGACGAGCTCTGCGATGTCCGTTATGCGCTTCCGTTGGCTGCCCCGCATTGGGAACCGCATACTATCGACGCTGCGGAGCGTTAAACCGCAACGTTCTTTCCGCCGAGGACGCACTCGTGACGACCGTGACGAGCGGGACGAGGTCGGTGTTCAATCTGCACCGCACTATGTACATGTAGCCCGCCACCAGCCGGCTTCAGTTACCACCGTCACGGGGGCAGCAACCATTGGGAGTCCGCGCCAGCTCGGGTCGATGCGGGAGAAGAAGCGGCGGTCGCGCCAGGATCTCGCTCGCAACAAGTCAACGAACGACATCGGCTCGAGGCCCGTAGACGGTAGTTGGACATCATCCCTTGGAGCGGGCTCATCGAAGGGCAAGAGTGTTGACACGAGTCTCAGGATCCCATCGCAGTCAAGCCGGATTACGTCCTCAGCGCCGTCACCTTCCGTAGGACCCTCCAGCATGGCGACATCGCCCGTCGGGGAGCACCCGCCTAGCGACCACTTGCCGGACGGCGCCAGTCCACAGAGCGAACGCCCGCGGAGCATGGTCATGCAGTGGGTCCGCAAGCTCGGCGGGACGAGCCGCGCATCGTCGTACTCGAACTACCCCTCGCTCATGACTGAGTCTGCAGTGAACCTCGCGCTCAGCGGGCGGCTCCAGTACCGCGACGGTGAT
>VJXU01000066.1:0-12816 GCA_008694245.1 Ganoderma sp. BRIUMSc
GCGGTGGGCGCAGTAGTGGCGGCGGTGGCTACGGGATCGGCTACGCCATTGGGCCTGGCAACGGCGGTATGCCCATGCCCATGCCCATGCCCATGCCCAACAACGTCGGTGGGATGGGGAACAGCGGCCATGCCCAGACGTCGCATAGCCGCACCAGCAGTGCGCCCGCCCGGAGCTTGTACAAAGCCTCTAGATCTTGACTCGTAGTGTACGATTCTCGCGATACTCTCGTCTCCACCCGTCCTCATCATGTCTTCGTCGTCATCCGTCCTCGTCGTCATCCGTCCTCGTTATGTGTCCGTGGATCTTTTTATGCATTTCCCTCTTCCTCTGTATGTCTTGATACGCATCAATATTATTTGCCATGATCTCTATAAGTAACAGGCTGAGTTATCACTCGCTTGTCCATACTGCTTGCGTACACGTCTGATGCGTTCACATTGGGAAAGTAATCATATCCCATTCAACTGCATTGCTACATGAAACTCCTGCAGAGGTACGTTGCAAAGTACGTTATCCTAATCCTCTCGTCCCCCCCCCCCCGGGTTGAGAAACACAGCGACCAGCGCATCACCTAATCTCCCGGTCACTTACATGGTGTGAGCGAGCGTCGCGACGACGCGAATCCAATCGAATTTCTCAGATGACACGGCGAGCGTGTGGATTTGCTGGACGTTCTGCGCCTTGAGCCAGTCAGGATTGTAGAGTTGTTGCGGGAGGCGTCGAACGGGGTCGCGAGTGCTCTTGACCATGCCGTCCCGCAGTCTCTTGCCTGGCCGGGAGCCCTGTCGGGAAAAGAGGTCCCGGTCAAGGACACGCTGATTATCGATGATCTTCATGTGGTCATCCATGGGACGTCGCCACTCGAGCACCTTGACCCGGAAGACAGTCTCCGGCAGATCGTCGCAGGTATCCTCCGAGCTCATACCGTCGGGTCCCAAGAGGTCGAGCACCTTCTCGAGAAACCTCCATACTGCAACGTCGGACTCGGGGTCACCAAGATGCAGCGCGATGACCTTCTTGACCGTGGCATGACGACGTTCAAATTTCTTTGCAAGAGATGATTAGAACTAATCACACCGAATCAAAGAAGCGGCGGACTCACGTTGCGACGCCTCTGGTCCGCCCTAGCTCTTTCTTTAAGCTTCTCATCTGCGAGCAGGACACGAGCCTCGCACTCTTCCGCTGTCTCAAGCGCGCCCGTGGACTTGAGCTTGGGCTGTCCGCCCCTCCACGTCTGCCGCCCACGGGAGAACTTGTCTTCAATCAAGGCGTTGATGTAACGATCGTTGATGTTGTGGTCGCTGATAAAGGTCGCGTTATCGGCTTTGAACGTGTCCAACAGATGCTCGAAGATGACGCAGTTCCAGGGAGAGACGGCGCTGCCCGAAGTGCGCATGTCGAAGCAGATGTTAATGATGCTGGGGAATCCCTCGCCGCTAGTGTTGTAAGTCTCGACGGCACTGCGATCCGCCTCCTGATGCCCGTGCCAGTCCTTGTCAGTCTCGATCTGGCAATGCTTCTTGTAGAGCTCGCGCACTCGTCGCTGAGGTACACAGTCAACGAGGTCGCTTCACAGTCAGGAGTCTACGCGACTTACCAAGAGCTCAATGCGTGTCTCACGGTCAACTTCTGGCTCCGAATCCGATACGGGGGTTGCGGACCTCCGCCGGGGACGGCGTGGGGACAACTCGGCCTCTTTGCGGAGGCTCTGGCGAATGGCTTCCACGAGCTGGTTGACGGTTAAGGTATGAACCTCAACGTCGTCGCCAATCGCCTTAGCCATGGGGCGAGATGTAGTCGCAGTCCGGGGAACTGAGCGCGGAGGGTCGTCGTCGCTTTCGGACACGTCGTCCATGGATTCCTGTAGGTGGATTAATCGACATAAAGTGAGATGGGTGTGCATGACACTCACGGGGATCGCCGTTAGAAACATGCGCGTCGATGTACCGGCCTTGTTCGAGCGTAATTGATCTGGACGGCCAAGCGTGGCTCGAGTCCCGGAAACCGATCTGGGAGGAGCTGGCGGCTGGGCCGGCAAAGTCGGAGCGGCGTTCCGAGGATGAACTGATTCAGCCCTCGCCTGTTGCAAAAGGCGTGACACGGTTGCCTGATGGTTCTCCACCGCAGCGCGATCCCTCTCAATGGTGGCCTCCCTCTCCCGTAGTAGCGCCTCCCGAGCGTCGAGATCGGCCGTAATTCTGTCCTGTTCCATCTGCTTCGCCATGAGCTTTGATTTCGCTGCTTGGATCTCCTCGTGCTGTGCGGCGATACGAACTTCTTCGGCCTGAAACTGATTCCGCAGTTCTGAGTCCTGTGCATTGGCTGTATGAGCGCGGATGGGTGGAGACTCGCGAAGACGGAACGTACCGCAGCGGTCCGAGTGGAAGTCATGAATTCCATCAACTGGGACGTTTGCTCTTGCAATTTGCCGATCGTAAGATCATTCTGCTGTTGAATCACCTGCCAACGATTTACAGCCTCGGCATATTGCTGCGGGCTAGCGTCAGTAGGCATGCCTGCCTCAAGACCAAGAGCAAGTCACACCTTCTTCAACTCCTTTGTCTGCCCTTGACGATACCTGGACACCTCTTTCCAATAGGCAACTTCACCACGGAGGCCTCGGGAGGCCGGTTCATGGTCCTGGCGTTGGCGGACGGCGCGCGTGTTGTCTCTGTCGGCCCGACGGCGGCCCTCGACAATATCCTGCTCGTGAAAAAGGATAAGTGAGTATGCGAACAAAACAAGACATGAAACGCGGGCTTTCTAACCTCAGGCTTATCCATGTCTTCATCTTCGTCTTCCCTGAGCACGAGCGGGTGTTCGGACGTTGGTTCGCGGGTACGGTGCTGAAGCACGCGCGTGCTGTCACCGCGAAGGTAGTGACGAACTTCAGAGCTCTGGTGAATAGTGTTAGGCGATAAGAATGGCCAGGATGTGGTACTTCGTACCTCGCGCTCGTGCATCTCATCATCGCAAGCTCTCGGCGTACTCTGTCCAGAAAGCGCTCCGGACATAGTAACGTTATCCTCGGAAATGGAGGCATCGTCGATGGTGGCTCGCACCGACATTGGGGTGAGGAAACCTGAGCTCTCTTGGAATGAGCCAGGCACATGGTGACGTGAGGTAGAAGGAGGAGGGTATGAAGACGAGATCGACTGGGCGCGCGGGGTACCATATGTCTCTTCGTCCTCGGAGGAGTCGAACGTGCTGCGAGCCGTGGCGTACATTTCAGAACCAGTAGAGTTGTCGACGTCGTCATGAGCGAAGTCCATGGCGGTCTGGGCGAAGAAGTCGGGAACGGGCATCCTGGTGGGTAAGGGTGTTGGAGCGACAGTCAGAGGGCAAGCGTCGTGGGAGAACGCGGAAACCTTGCAATCTGCGCGCTGCGCAGGCGAGGAGGGAACGTTGAGTGAGTGCAGTGATGAGGAGAGGAGGCGGAAATGGCGCGCGCTGCACAGCAGTACACGATTTGGGAGAGCGTTAGAAAGGTGCGCGCCGCGCTAGGTCGTGTGGTTACTAGCACCCAGAGTTAGGTTTATATCTGTATCCCTGACCCGAGAATCGCAAACGAGTCAGACAATAGGTAAACAATGGTGTGCCCACCGTCGCTGCCCGCCACGGACAGGAGGGGCTCGATGTTGAGGTTGTTCGACATGTATCCATGTTTTCATTGTCGAGCGTGCGCCAGTCTTCACATATCTGGGTGGTGGTCTGTGGCTCAGACATCATGGGGTTTCGTTATTGTCTAAGAGTGTATCTCCTTCGGCAGTCGGACCCTTTTGCAGATCAGCTGCTCAACGAATTCGATTGCCAGTTAATACACGTACCAGCCGTTCCGCTTTCCTCGCCCGCTCTCGTCGCCCGCTCTCGTCGCCCGCTTTCCTCGCCCGCTATCCGTTTGCCTTGCGCTGGTCGCATTCCATCTTGTACCATGGTCAACAGCCGCATCTATGTCGCTCCTAGTCCTAAGGTACGCAAACGTATCAGCAGCTATTCACGACTTTGACGGCACTCCATAGACCATCAATCACAA
The DNA here is from genome assembly GCA_008694245.1 of Ganoderma sp. BRIUMSc. Lineage (NCBI taxonomy): Eukaryota > Fungi > Basidiomycota > Agaricomycetes > Polyporales > Polyporaceae > Ganoderma > Ganoderma sp. BRIUMSc. Next base: position 4,037 of record VJXU01000066.1, read on the forward strand.
CTTACGATCGCGCCTATACTCGTCCTCCGATACCAAAGCCCGATCGGTTGGCGTGATAACGCGCTGTGCCGGACAGCTCCGCTTTCCCTTCGTGGAGAGCGTGGTTGGTAACACGCCGTTGCAACCCTACGTCCACGATTGTGTCGTAACCGTTGTCGACGGGACGCGTCTTCATCGCTACATTGTGTTCTTCAAGAGACACCGAGCTCTTCCCTCCAACACGGTTATCTCTCGCCTCTGTTACCCACTCACCTTTCGGGGAGACATCGTCGTGATGCGCATTGGTTCGAGGCACGGGCACGTTGTCAATATGCGTCCTGGAGATGCAGTTGTCGCAAATTTCGTTATTTCCGAGTGAGTATGCTACTAACACAACACGACGCACGGGTCGCAGTGCTTACCTTCGCCCTAGATTTGTCTCGAAGGTGAATGCGACTGCCACGTCGCGGACCGTCCCGCGGACTATGACGATGGAGATCGTTCAAGGAGTCCCGTCGACGAGGAGGAGCAGAAGGAGTCAGGGCGAGTAATAACTCTGCCCTAATAGGTTCTGGATTGGGACGAGGGATTGGGGAGGTAGTCGTCGGTGAGAGAACGAAGGTTTCGTGGGCGTGCAAGTGGCTGTGTTGCTGTGGCTGATCGGTTGTCTGTGACGAGCTTATCAGTCAATATCAATGATGACTTCATAGTTCTGTGGACGATCGGGCCAAAGCCTACAGTTCAGGCATGTCTGTGCACCGTTCCGGGCTATGAATTGTTTCGAACATGCGTCTCGCTCGCCCCGCAGGTATGGAACCAATGTACATGTAAGTAAGATGATAACATTCACAACAACACCAGGGCCTGAGCGCTGCTGAACCGATTTATAATCAGACTTGGCTGCTGAAGTGCTATGCATTTGAGTACTTACCGGGCATTAGTCGTCTTGAAGATGCCGTGATCGTAACTTCTTGCCGCCCTTCCTCTTGTGAGGCTGCGTAGCTACAGCTTCGTGAGCGTGCTTCCGGGCCTTCGACGACGTATACTTCAATCGTTGCTTGACAGCGTCAGTGACCGGCCATAGGTTCTCGTACTGATCAAGTTCCGGGAACTTGTTCACTGCCTAGAAAGCAGTAGAGCTTAGCTCGCAAATAACCTGTGAAAATCAATTGATAGCAACCTTATCCCGCAACAACGCGACGCGACTCAAGGATTGGCCTGATACCGACCGCGTGGGGTCGAGGTATTCACCTACAAGTTTGTTTATCATTTTCTTGACGGCTGGGATGAGCTTATGATATGGCTGAATCTACTAAGGTGCGCACCTTAAACTCCGACATGCGCCTAGGGTTCCAATTGAGCACTTGATCAAGCGAGTAACCGCCTCGGCCCGGGCGGCCAACCTCCCCCGAGGGCTTTGCTATCTTCATCTCAGCATCGTCCTGCGACTCGGACTCTGATTCGGTAGAGGAGTCGGTGCTGTCGGAATCACTGTCCGTGACGCAAGGACGGCCCTTCTCTGGCGTGGAACGTAGAACGTCGAGGGTATTAGTCCGCGCTGGGATCGTTTTGAGTGTGCGGACTGGAGCAGTCGAGCGCTTCGACATGTCGACATCCTCGCGACATAGAGGCTCGACGTGGAAGCACAAATCGGGAATGTCGGTTTCGGACGCTAGCAGGGGATGAGGTGTTGGAGGCGAGGCTGGTTGATACCAGACAGGAATAGCGACCGAAGAAGGCGTCATGAGGAGGGTAAGCAACGAGTAGGATAGCGACAGGCGATGCGACCAGCGCAGAGGGCAGGAAAGGACAGGGTGGGCGGCGACGCGAGCGGGCGACGAGGCAAGAGCAGATGTCGAACTCTAGAAGAAGGCAGGACATGAGTACACGCTTCCCGATTTGGGGCGGTTTATTGTTTCGATCGGAGTCCCATGAGACAATGAGAGCACGAAGAAGCAGATGAACTATTGTGTTCCGTTGCGCGCGGGACCAACTCGTGACTTCATGCGAGCGATTCATATACGGCCTACATACTCGTGTGCCGCGTAAACGGCTTCAACGTCACGATGCTGGCATCGCTGTCTGACTTGAACCCTCTCAAATCCTCCGGTGGACGCTACAGGCCCATCGCGACCTTCAATAACAACCAGAGGGGCGTGAACAGCCTCAGCTTCTCCAAAGATGGACATTATCTTGCTAGCGGCGGTCAGTATATTAGTCTTTCGATCCCCAGATTCTTCAGCCGCTAACTCGAGATAGGAGGAGACGGCGTAAAGTTATGGGATTTACGCACCAAATTGGCTGTCCCTACCCCTCCGCACCGTGAAACGATGGGGCCCGTCACTAGGGCTTTGTGGGTCGGAGGTAACGACGCAGTCTACCCCACGCTCTGTTACGGTACCGGACTTGGCTATCTTTGCCTTTGGAACCAAGGGGCTAGGAGTGTACGTTATACAACATATCGCTGGAGGAAAATTGAATTCATTGCTGCTTTCAGGACCGGTTCATTGAGGTCTTCGAGAAGCGACTTGCCGACGGCGTGGAGATCACAGCGTTGGGATGCGCAGATGGCAGCGGCACGGACGCGCGCATTGCTGTCGGTACGCGGAAGTGCGTCATACAAGTCTTTCAATACGATGGGCGAGGAACTGTCAGTCCAATCTTCTCTATTCGCCTGGAACGGGTCGTACCTAGCTCTCTTGAGTTCACTTGCAATCAACGGGACGTACTGGTCTTTGGAATGTATGACGGAGCGATGTAAGTCCTCTGATGCGAATCGCGCAGTTTATTAGCATAAGTTGACTTATCTAAACCCAGGTACACGCTAGGTAGCAGCAATGGGAAGGTGCTTCAATCGAAGAGTCTCGGCCAGAAGATGTAAGTAAATCAGAATCTGAAGGTGAAGTGAGGTGCTAAGATGATTCAGAGGGTACGCTTCTCTACCACCCAAACAACACCTAGTTGTTCTCGACAACATCTCCAACGGATTCGACTTGTGGGACCTGGATGTGGGAACACATCTACGCACCTTTCCAACAGGAACGCCCACTCGCTTCCTGCCGAGGCAGGTTGTTTTCGCGGAGAGGTGGAAGTCCATTGTTGCGGGAAGCGACCACGGAGCTGTGTACATCTTCGACAGAACGACGGGTGCGCCATTGGACGTCCTGCGCCATATGGCGAAAGGTCTGGTTCAGACCGTGGCGGTGAGTAAGTATCAAACGTTGAAAGGCCGGTCACTGACGTCAAAGGTAGGCGATTGATCGAGACGGTTATTCAGTCATTGCCACTGGATCATCAGGCGAACAAGGTGTCGTTACCCTGTGGCAGAGCAAAAAGCTGTTCGCCGACTCTTCGAGGCCGAAGTCCTTGAGGTCTCTGTATCGGGTTCTTAGCGTCGCGCTGCAGCTTGTTATGGCGTTGACCACAGTCGCCTTCATCTTTCAGAACCTAGGGTTCCGAGTCAGTGTTGTCCCACAGGTGTATGATTTTCCTACTTACGACACGAACAGGTCGACCTCCCGGCTTGGTTCGTCCCCGTCAGAACCAACAGCTTCAACTCGGAGGGGAGAGTGGCCTCCGTTCGGCGCGTTACACAACGGGGCATGAAGACCAACAACGAAGGCCATACTACAGGAAGTGCCGCACCCAGAACGGACATGTATCAGGAGGGGGATTGGGCTGCTTGGCAGGAATGGAAGGCTTACGTGGCGAATCAGCGAGGTCGAGATGGTGCGCCGGTCAGGGCAGGGCGGGTCATTGTACTGTAGCGTCTGTGGACAACGGGAAGTGAAAGGTTCGTGCGCCCATACACCCAATGTATTGTGAAACAATCTCACGAGCGTACTATGAGTCCGAGAAACAAGGATTCTTGTGGATAGGTCGTAGTCTAGCACTGGACAAGCGGTTGGTACCAGAAAGGAACAATTGTCGACGTCGACGCCTTGTGCGGGTCATAACCCAGCACGTCGGCAGAACTCGAGTGGAGCGGCCGAAGGACAAGGACAAGGGCACTGGACAAGCGGGCGGTACCAGAAAGGAACAATTGTCGACGTCGACGCCTTGTGCGGGTCATAACCCAGCACGTCGGCAGATCTAGAGTAGGGCAGCTGAGGGGCAAGGACAAGAGCATGAGGGCGGTGCAAGGAACTTGAACAAAGGGAAGTCCAATCGGTCTGCTTACGTCATATTAGCGCCCAAGGGGGAGCTCGGTCGCGAAGTTTTGAAGTTCGACCTTCCACTTCCCGTATCCTTGCAACTGGTGAGTACTTGTATGCCGTACTTGTCGAGTTTACGCCACCTTTTGTCTCCCTACAGGTGCGATTTCATAGGAACCGTCGCGACACTGCGTGTCGGAACATCGGGCTGAGTTATTACTCGCCCTCCCCCTCGTTCGTCCCGACTCCACACGCGTACTGTGCACCACCACTCGCTACGCTGAGTTATTACTCGCGTATAATCCTCTAGACTCCCACTTCCCCTCGCACTGCTGGCCTCTTCAAGTTACTCATGCCAGCGTCACGGTTCCTGCAATATTGTCGTTGCGAAAGCTGCGTCCTAGGTTGCACGGACGCATCTAGAGGGAAGCCGTGGACAGACAGATTGCAATGGAACGTCCACAGTCGATCCCTCCGCCTCCGTCACTCGTCATCCCCCGCTTGCCCAGGAGACACGTTCGAGTGTATCGCGCCCGCACCTTCGATCGAGGATCGCTCCACCAGCCTTTTCGCATCTGTTCTTGTTGGAGATGCTCCAGACCCATCCAGGATGATATTGACTCCCCGATCCGTCAACGAGATATCACCAGTGCCGACTCCTGATCCCCTGGCGATGGGAGATCTTCTCGAGAGCTTCTCGCGAATCCAACTCTCTGCCCCACCAAAGGGTACCCCCGCTACGTCTCCTGTAGTAGATGCCGACGTTGGGCTCCACACCTCTGTCAATATCTTACCCACTGTCCTACCTCTTTCAACAACATCCGGAGCTGTTACCAGTGTCCCTGACAACCGCGACGCTAATGTTACTAGCAAGCGGGCTTTGCAGGCGCTGACACATGTCGAGGAACGGATACGATCGCTCGAGGGCTTGCTCGGGGCGCCCTCCGAAGCACAGCTTGGGAGCGCAGAAGCTGAACTGTCCCACCTGCGTTCCATATACGCACGTGTTACTCGGAACACAACTCTCGTGCTCGCGCGGAAGGAGGAGGTAGGACGGCACCTGCAACAAATCAGCAGCCGTATCTGTGAGCTACGACATCTCATGCCGGCGCCGACCTTGACCGACAACGCCGACAACGCCCACAAGCCCATCTCTTACGATTGTGGTACGTTATCTTTTAACAGTCATAACAACGTATCTAACGCATGTTTCAGGACACCATTACGATATACCTGCCAGTCGCGCTCATGTCGTTGCTCAAATTGCCATGTTCCTTGGGATCGTATTCAATGTCCTCGGGAAACTCAGTCGAGATGGGTCGGATTTCCTTCTTGGAAGCCTATCGTTATTACTAGGCCTATGCTTCACGTCCTCGGGCGCGCCCGTTACCCCCCTTCAGCAGAACATTATCTCTCAGATTCCCGCCAATCTCAAACATGCTCTAGAGCGATTCAATCTCTCCGCCCGTACTACCACGTACGCAGCTTGCCCAACCTGTCATTTTGTGTACCCACCTTCCAACGCCCCCGATAGCGATAGCCTCGTGTATCCTGCTCTCTGCCACAACCGACTTGGGTCTGGCGGTGGAATCTGCAATACGCCGCTGCTGGATCAGCACCCAGGAAACGACAACCAGAAGCCTGTTCGTCCCTACGTTGTACACGATCTCAAGGAATACGAGAGCGGTCTTCTATCCTGCGCCGAAAATGTACGCCTCATCAATGCCTCCTGCGATGAGACCATGGGCGAGATTCGGCGCAATGAACCTCCTCCTTCTTTTGCTACTGGGCCGTTTCAGGCGGGGTTTGTGCGGACTTTCTTGTTCGACAAGCAGTCGAGTCGTCTATTCATTGATAGGGGGGAAGAGATGCGTTTGCTTTTCGCCCTGCATGTCGACAGCTTCAACGTTGAAGGCATGTCAGTCCGTGGGGCGTCGACCTCTTGCACAATCATTTCCCTGGCATGCCTCAGCCTCCCTACCAATATCCGATACAAGTCCGAGAACATCGGTCTTGTCGCCATCATCCCGGGCCCACGAGAACCCCGTCTGACTGAGCTGAACTTCTATCTGGCCCCCGTCATAGACACATTTTGCGAGTCGTGGGAGCGAGGTACGCGCCATTCGCGCGTTGCTCTGCACCCCGATGGCTGTATATCTCGATCGGCCGTCGCCGCTGCCGTCATGGATCTCGTCGCAGCCCGCAAAACGGCACAGCTCGCATCCCACTCTGCACATATCTACTGCCACGTTTGTACCTGTTCCGGGAAGGGCACCCGTGGACGCACAGACTTCGAGAATTGGGTATTCCGGGATCCTCAGGAGATGCGTGAACAGGCGGAGGCATGGCGCAATGCGACAATGCCATCGGAGCAGGACAAGATTTTCGCCCAGCACGGTGTTCGATGGTCAGAGTTATGGCGGTTACCTTACTGGGACCCAACCCGCCAGCTTGTGGTCGATTCTATGCACTGCATATTTGAAGGCCTCATTCCTTATCACTTCCGCGACATCCTCGGTTTGACATCTGCAAATGCGAAGGAGACGGAAGTCCTTCTGCCTGCCTTTGAACACACCTTCGCGGCCGTGAATACCGAAGCCAACGGCCAACTTCCTGAGAAGGTCCGGCTCTCCGACAAGGAAGTAGGCCAGGTAGAATCCATCGGTCACGCGCTTTGTCGGCATGTCGGCGATGGCCAAGAGGAGCAGGAGCAGGGACTAGAGGACCTCCATCGCAGACTGCTAAGCAAGAACTTGAAGGCTCTGAGTTTCGTCGGGCGTGGTCTGGAGCTACCCTCGAAAACAAAGATGACAAAACGACTCTGGGTGGACGCGCTCGTGACATGGGCAAGTATCTTGTCTCTTCGCTCACATAGGCAACAGACTAACTTCAAACCATTAGCGTCGATCGAAGCCACTCTCCGCAAATCCCGGCACGAAGAAGATTGCGACGCTGGACGTCATGGACCGAATCCGCGACGTGATTTGCCACTGCGATAAGCCAACTTGGCTGAGTTCTGTCCCTCAAAACTTCGGCGACGCAGCTGCAGGGACTCTCAAGGCTGATGAGTGGAAAATCATGTGCACAGTCTACTTGCCGATTGCGCTTGTCACTCTGTGGGGTGCAGGCTCCTCCCATGCTACCCCTGAGATTGGCGCGTTCTTTCGGCGCGTCCTCGACAATACCATGCTCCTAGTCTCAGCCGTGGTCGTCCTGTGCAAAAGGACCATGTCTGAAGCGCGCGCGCGCAAGTACCGTGCTTACCTCGCACGCTGGCTTCGTGGCCTTCAAGAGATTCACACTGGCTCATACTCTGACCGGACCAACAACCATGTTGCCTTTCATATATTCGACTTCCTGCTCCTGTTCGGACCCATATACTCGTGGTGGTGCTTTCCTTTTGAGCGTCTCATCGGACAGCTGCAGCGCACGCCCCACAATGACAAGTTTGGTAAGTTTCTTCGATTTGAATGAAATGAGTTGACTTTGATAATGTCGGCACAGGTCAACTGGAAGCAAGTTTGATAGACTCCTTCCTAAGAGCGGCCAAGCTCCGTCGGTGGCTCAACAGGCCTGACTGCCCGGAAGCACTTCGGCAAGTAAAGTGTTTCTTTGACAAGGCGTACGGTAGTTGGAACTTCAGTACCACCACCTCCACTACAGAGAGTTCCACCAAACACCGCGCCTCGACACATCCAAGTGTTCCTGCCGACTTGTTACCCCTGCTCCCCCCCGATGACCTCGGTCGATTGACTTTGGTCGCCCGTTGTAAACACGAAAGTTATACGCTTTCCAGATCATCAACCCATGTCGGGAACAGCCTTGTCCTGTATTATCCTCGATCACAGGCGTCCACTGCTGAGTATGGTTCTATCAAGTACATCTATCAGGTCGATCAGCGAGTTGTATTGGCAGTGCAACGTCAACTACCAACTTCCGAAAACGATCCCTTCCAATACTACACGGATTTCCCAGCCACGGTTCGATCAGCGCGACTTGGCCCACTGGAACTAGTTGATCAGACAAGCGTCATCTGCCAGTTTCTCCGATGGAAGATGCCGACAGGCGACGTGGTCGTTTTGCCCTTGTATAAGGTTGGCGACTCGTTCTATTCTAGTCCACCACGCTGACACGTACTACCAGGATTAATGAGCCCAAGTACCTATGTATCTACGGTTGGAAGCACGGCTGTAGCGGCGCCCCTTTTGTCTAATTTTGATTCAGAACAGCGCCCTGTGCGGGTTATAACCCGGCACGCTGGCAATCTACACCCAAGGCTCTAGATGCGCTAAGTTATTACTCGCGTGAATGCGATTGTCCCTGGCTGCGGGCACCATCTAGCGGAAACCGTCCGACTGGTCTGTGGTTCATAGATGGAGGGAGCGATGAGCATCGACATCCGCGGTAGCAGCGCCCACCTTTCGCGCGTCCGCGAGCCCATTACCCGATGAGCGCGGGTCCCAGCGTAGACTTCATCGTGGGGGTGTCATATCGCGTTCGCCCTTAGGACCTCGCGCACCTCGCCCACGCCGCCCTGCTTCTCGAGTCTCTCGAGCTCGCGGGCATAGGGACGACGCGCGTCGACCTCAAAGAAGCGTCCGACACCACTGACGCCGTCCTCGCCGCTCGCCGCTGTCACCACGCGGT
>VJXU01000074.1:0-16414 GCA_008694245.1 Ganoderma sp. BRIUMSc
GTCGCGGTGCGCCGCGACGGGAGGGGCGTGCTGAGCGGGCGGTTGGAAAGGAGCGTGGATGTGGAGAGCGTGAGGGCGACGCTGCCGAAGCTCGAGGGGTGGAGGTTCCGGGATGGCTTGCCTGAGGTCCGGCCTGGGTTCGACGATGGGGGGTGGACGGTGGCGGACCATACGACGACGAATATATTCTTGAAGCCGGTGTTTGGGGATGGGCGCGTGCTTTATGGTGCGTGCGTCTGGCGGTGCCAGTGGAGACTTCGAGCAGGTGCTGATCGCGGTGTCCCGCAGGTTGCGATTATGGATTGTGAGTGGATGCAGTGTGGTTACGAGTTGAGCTCGAGCATGGCTGAGTATCCGCAAGTTGCGAGCACACGGTGCTCTGGCGCGGACACTTCAACGCGGCGGGGTCAGAGACGTCGGCGAACCTCACGATCTATGGCGGCACCTGTAAGCAATCCGCGCATGTTCATGTCCTCCACCCCGCGCGCCCCTTCTAACTGACCGACCGACCAACGCAGTCTTCGCGTCGTCCGTGTGGATCAACGACAAGTTCATCAGCACAGTGACCAGCAGCGCGGACCACGTGAACGCCCTCTTCCCCTTCCCCGACGGCACCGTCGTCCCCGGGCAGGACAACGTCGTGACCGTGGTCCAGGAGAACATGGGCAACGACGAGCAGGCGAACATTAAGCCCGCGCGCGGCATTGCCGGCTTCGAGCTCAACGGCGGGAGGTTCACCACGTGGAAGGTCCAGGGCAAGCTTGGGGGGTACACCGAGTGCGCGGCTCTTCCATTCCAATTCCCTCCTTCTGCTTCTCTGCTCCTCTGCGCAACGGCTGACACGCGTCGCTGGCAGCTTCCCCAACAAAGTGCGCGGTGTGCTGAACGAAGGCGGGCTCTTCGGCGAGCGGCAAGGCTGGCACCTGCCGGGGTTCGACACCTCCGGGCCCGAGTGGGCCGCGCGCGACCTATCCGAGGGCCTGCCCGGCGGCGGGCGGGCGGGGTTCGGGTTCTTCGTGACGACGTTCAAGCTGGACTTCCCGCGTGGGGCGGACGTGCTCATGGGCTTCCAGTTCGAGGAAGAGAACACGCAGCCATACAGGGCGCTCCTGTTCGTGAACGGATGGATGTTCGGGAAGGTGCGTCGACCGTGCGCTTCAGTTCTGTGTCTAGGGATCGATGTAGTAACGTGTGCGACGTGTACTAGCGTGTGGCGGACTTGGGCCCGCAGTCGAAGTTCCCCGTCCCGCCCGGTATCCTGAACTACAACGGAAAGAAGTGAGACTTATATAACAGCTTATCGTCCGTTCGAGAACATACTTACTAACTCGATGTCTGTGAAGCACTGTGGCCGTCTCTCTGTGGGCCCTGAACGACACCGCCGTGTCTCCGACCCTCGAGCTGGTGATCGACGAGGTACTGGATGGAGGTGTGGGGCCTGTCACCCCGAACAATTCTGAATGGGAACCACGCTGAATTCTTGCATGTTGTGCTTGGAGGAAGAGTCGGACGTGAGTTTTTGTCTTCTGGATCTTCGAACGACTTTCGGCTGACCCAACCTACTGCTATGCGACGTGGCTAAGCACAGGAGTTATGACAGTAAAAAAGTTCAAATTGGTGTATCTTGGGTACGGAAATGGGTAACTACAGTGTTCTGGAAGTATTTTATGCAGTTGCTTCGAACACTACTGTAAGTAGCCTAAGGCTACTAGGGGCAAGCTAAATCTCCGTCTGACGCCTGTCTTGAAATGTTAACCTACTCAGCGACTGTGCTTGCACTAATTCCTCAGAGAGAATGCACGGTGGTATACCTGAGCTTTTGTATAAACTTCGCAGGATCCCTTCGTGTTCGGCTGTAGCTGCCACTGTCAGCCTTCTGGACGATGCCTCGTTCGTAGCTGTGTAGGTCCACTCTTGTTTTGTCGTCGTCTATTATATTTAGCGTGTAAATATATGATAACGAAATAAAACTATTATAAGTGCAGAGAGACTTTGTAAAGCAGCAGAACGGGAATGGTGAGTGGTGAATGGCACTCGCCGGGCCGGAGGCGCCGACCTCGTGTATTTCAGCGCTTATTGGCCAAGTGGGAGCAACATGGGCGCATCTCATTCGTCCTCCAACCTAGCCACCATGACCGCCCCAGCCTCCCCCGCTCCCGTCTCCTCCGACGTTGAGCCCGACATAGACATCACTAAGATACCAGACTGGCTTCTCACCCATCCCGAACTGCACAAGCGGGGCATCGTTTTACACGAGCCGTTGCAACCGGTAAGCGTCCCCGCGGGCCGCCACCGCGTATTTTCCCCGCCTAATAATTGTTCTCGACCCAGTTTACGGTATACTCGACGCAGTGGCGTCCAGAGGGGCCTATATACGTCGTCAAAGCCATTGACCCCTCTAGGCCGGAGGCCGACTTCTACGATTTATTCGATCGTTATTCAGATTCTCCAACTGACCACACCGTGCCCCACGAGGTCATCCGATGCGACCGTCCATTGTTGGTCATGCCTTTCGCTAGCCGAATAATGCACTTTTGCTCCTGCAAAACAAGTTCTATCCTCGCCACCTTCGACCAAGTTCTCGAGGTCCGTGACTATCATTCAGGCTATGGCTCGGCGCGATGCTCACGCTGCACTCGCAGGGTGTAGAGCACTTGCATCGTTTGCATATCGCGCACGGGGTGAGTCGGATTCCCCTGTCTGGTACGTCATACTGATGCGCGGTGACGGCAGGACCTCTATACGCACAATGTCATCGGTGCCACTGAGGAGGATGCCCGACGCGACGCCAGACTGACGGCGGGGCGAGTGTACCTCATCGACTTCGAGTCGTGCCAGCGGTTTGAACACGGCCCCGGGGTCCAAACAGCCGTTCCGTTGCCAGACACCCACGTAACCCCGCCGCTTGGCATGAAGACGTTCGACCCGTTCTCCTGGGACGTCTACTGTCTCGGGAGGACGCTCGAAGGCATTGTCGAGGTGAGTGGTGGCACTTGGCAGGCAAATCCATGCTCGCGACTGATGCCAACTTCCGCTCTGGAACCCAGGAGAGGTTCATGATTAGCGTAGAGAAAGAGCCGTGGATACCGGGCCTCTTCGCTAGATGGCTGAAGGGCAACGAAGTCGGGTGTACGTCCGTGTGTCATTGCCGTCCGACAGTCACGAAGGCACGCCGCGTGCTTAAGGTCATCCGATGGCTCGTGGGCGTGGCCGAGCTCTTCGCCACAATAGCGGCGTATCCCACAACGTTATTCAGGACACTTCGGGGGCATCCCTCGGACGATCAGTCGGCGTTGTAGCACATGAAATTCCTTCGTATCATCACATATAGTACAATTGTGCGGGACAGAATACTGTCGACTACATATTGTCGACGAGGTAAAGATCAGCATCGAGACAGCTCTTCGGGCTTGACGGCCTGGACGGTGGCATGTTAAGCCGTCGCTAATTGTCGATGGAAAGCGCTACTGCCTACCTGTGCACTTTCGACCATTACGCCTTCTGCTGAGACATGTCGCGAGCCGGCTCGCTCTCAAGCTGCTGCAGGCAGCGCTTGAAGGCGCTCCGATTCGCCTCTTTGTTCGCAGTGGGTTGTAGCACGTACGCCATGAGATACCCCTTGACCGCGGCTTGCCCTAACAAGTCCTTCGGCATGTGGATCTCGTATACGATGTTGGTCGGCTCAGCGTGGGAGAACGTCCTCTTGTACACCGTGAGCTTCGCGCCGCGGAAGATCCAGTCCGCCTTGTCCGCCGGATGCTCGGTCGAGAAGAAGTCGAGGCTCAGCGTGTCAGCTCTGTCCAGCAAGTACGTGAGTACTGAACGGCGAGTTGGAGGCGGCAGCGGCTGAGCATGGAGCATGATGCTAAAAAGATGGTGGAGATGTTTCAGGTATATGTTGACAGCGAGAGCGAAGTCTACGGGACGCACCTGGGCAGTGAGGATTTGTGGGTGGTGTACTAAGTGTGAGGGTTGAGAACAGCGATACTTGGGGGGGGGTTCGCTGCGGCTTATATGTACATGCTCCAAGTCCTACACCGTAAACGGATAGAGAATGAGTCAAAAGACGTTTTTGGTTCAGTATCGGAGTTCCAGCGGCGTACGAGGTGAATCCGATTAGAGCTTCAAGTCACGGTGCTGTTATCCCTAACCCTGTTCCGGATTGTCTGGATGCACCGTGGACGGCATCGCGCGACAGCCTCGGAGTGCTCTCGAAGCTAGTCTCGTCGGCATGAAACAAAAGATACCGCGAGAGTACTAGCGCGACGCCGGGAGTCGCCTTGTTTGATTCAGAGCCGTTCATATCGAGAGAATCGATGGTCCAGGCTCGGACACATTATCTGGGAGGGTTGGGGCCCCATATCACCGGGACCCGAATATCCCAAAGAAGAGACAAAAAGATGCCCATTGCAGGGAGGAGCTCGTCTGATGAACCGTGATGCAAATTGCACTCAAGGTTTTAGGGTTGGCAATCGCCTTCTGGCATTCTGTCAGGGATTAGTGGATACTGCTCACCTTATAAGAGTTGCTTTCGTCCATAGGACGTGTTTTCCCATAAAGGAGGCTCTTGACTCGTTAGCGGATGCCATTCCGGGCGCCGACAAGGGCCAAAACCGGTGAGATTGACACGGAGGAATGGCCAAGTGCGACAACCCAAGATCCTGTAACGGTAAGTACAGCGATGATGCTCAGACTGCATACCTGATGATCTCCGTCACCCTACTGGAAGTGCAGGTCTAGGCGACAAGCAAGCTTAGGGCGACGTGCGCTGATGACCAACGCCACGTCACCAACTTGAACTGCCAGTGGCGCCGCCGTTGGTCACGCAGCACCGTGCCGGCCACCGTTCGCCACCGCTCAGCTTCACAGTCGCAGTCCGCGCGCACAGCGTATTGTAGAGCTCTTCACCCCAATAACTAGGAACGACTCGGAGTTGGCTGACTCTGCTCTCAGACAGTCTCAGACTCGGGACTCCACCCACGAGGAGGCAAAGTGATCACGTGCAAGACGAGGTCACGGCAGCACCGTCAGCATCGCGCGGCTGGGCAACGGACAGTCACTGCTCGTTGGCATCGTCCTTCGATGTTCGATGACGGCAGACACAACCGATTCCGCCTCACTCTGCGCCCCTGCTGTCCCCGCCTCCCTCGAACAAGGCATGGACATGGGGAAGATACCCGATTGGCTTCTAACCCATCCCGAACTTCGCAAACGACAGATTATTGTACACGAACCATTGCAACCTGTAAGCTCCTCCACTCTCTCACATATTTACTTGTACAAGGACTCAATCCACCACAGTTTACAGTATATCAGACCGAGTGGGTATCGGAGGGGCCGATCCACGTCGTAAAGGCTCTCAAACCCTGCCGACCGGAGGCGGATGTATATGACCTGCTGGACCGACACTCGGACTCTTCGACAGATCACACCATCCCGCACGAGCTCATCCGTTGCGAGCGTCCCTTGGTGGTTATGCCCTTCGTTTCTGGCGTGGAGTACGCCATCACCTACCATACAGGCAGTATACTCGCCGTGTTCACTCAGATCCTCGACGTCCGTAATCCTCCACGTTCCTCCCCGCAACGCTGACGCCTCACTCGCGCCAGCAGGCGGTCGAGCACATGCATCGCCTGCGCATCGCACACGGGGTATGTGCGTTTTGCGAGCCTATCGAATACATTCTCTCTGAGCATGCTCGATTTCGCAGGATATCTTCACTCCCAACATCGTCGCAGCCACAGAGGAGGACGCCAAACGCGACGCTCGGCTGTCGGCGGGGCGCGTGTACCTGATCGACTTCGAGAGCTGCCGGCAGTTCGAGCGCGGTCCTGGCTTACAAACCGCGCTTCCGCTGCCGGACACGCACGTTGTCCCGCCGCTGGGGATGACGACGTTCGACCCGTTTTCCTGGGACGTCTACTGCCTTGGGCTGACCTTCGAGGCGATGGTCGAGGTGGGCTTACAATTATCACGTCCGACTCGTGGGGTATCTACTGATATGGATTCCAATGTATAGGAGAGGTTCATCTTCAGGCCAGAGGCGATGCCGTTGATCCCAGTTCAGTTCGCCAGATGGTTGAAGGGGAATGAGGCTGGTTGTACGTCCGTATGTCGCTGTCGTCCGACCGTCGCCCGTGCACGCCAAATCCTTGCCGTCATCCGATGGTTCGTGGCCGTGGCGGAGCTCCTCACCGCCACAGTTCGATATCCGACGACCTTTTTCCAAACGTCACGCTCGGCTGATCGTTCAGCATGCGGTTGAAAAGGGTGGTAGTACATGTTATTCGCGCGTATTGACATGAGATATAATACAGGCTAAGCACTACATAATCGACGAGGAAACTCACAGGCCTGCAATCGCCACTCTCGCTCTGTGGCGCTGATTGTCCTACGAAAAGCCGTGGTTAGTCTTGGTCTGCACGACTCCGGTACACGTACGCCACTCACCTCAACAGTCGACCCGTCCAGTGGCGGACGACCTTAGCTTGCCTTCACGCGTTCTGCTGAGACATCAGGGCAGCCTTGTTCACAGCAAGGTCCTCGAGGCACCGCTTGAACGCCGCGCGGTTGGCTTCGGGGTCGGCCTTTGGCCTGAGGACATATGCGAGCAGCGGCCTCGTCGAGCCCTGGAGGAACTCGCCGAGGTTGACGTCGTATGTGATGTTTGAGGGCGAGTTGGCCTGCGAGAGCGTGCGCTTCTTCACGGTGAGCTCGAGCCCGTGGAACGTCCAGGGCAAGACTTTCGGGGGGCCCTCGGTGCCAGTCGTTGTGTTGAAGAAGCTGCTATCGACGGCGTCGGCTTCGCGCAGGAGGTAGAGCAGCGCCGAGCGCCGGTCTACAGTCGGTGTGGGTGTGGCGGGCGGGAGGGGCATGGGGAACTTGAGGACGCTGTGTGGAAAAGCTCGGCTCGGGGACGCTCAGACGATCGTGGCGGTGGCGATGCGCACCTGGGTACTGTACACTGGGGTATGGAGGAGAAGGCCGAGGATCCGAGACACCTAAGGGGACGGGGACGCACATCGGCGTGGCCCTTATACGCTCTCAGACTCAGCAGTCGATGCGGAAATGATGAAGAGAGCACGAGTCGACAGGACCTTCCGGTGCGCTGTCGCGGTCGCGGTGGATCTCCACGCCGGTAGAATCAGAACTAGAGCGTGAAGGGTTATCGGATGCTCGCCATCGCGGCGACTCGGAGGCCGCGACTCAACTCACTGGCATTTGCGCGGTGCGGTCCCAGCCGTCAAGACCCGACTATCCGAAAGGGCGCACAAGAACAAGAAACCGCCCTTCTTGGAAGGACGACGCTCATCTGACAGGGACGTGCAGGCAGGTTATCATTCGTGCCCCCGCGCAGTGCCCTGGGCGATCGCTCGAGCGCTCCCCATTTTGGCAGAGCGCGACGAGTGCTGGTGCCGCCCCCAGCTTATATTGATTCCAGGAAGTCCATTCTGATCCACCGGACGTGTCGGACGTATTTTGCCATCGGGAAAACGGGGTGCTGTCTGAATCTGCTGTCCTGAGTCGTCGAGGTGCCAGATGATGATTTGCGCTAAGGAGTAGTTGGAGTGGCATGAGGCGAAGGTGCGCACAGCGCTCCAGTTTGTCGATGATGATCGTGGAGAAGAGTGAGCGCGGCCGCTTCCGACTCGGAGTCGGAGTCGGAGTCACAGGCCTCACCCGACCGACGGACGAGTGACTCAAATGTCACACAGGCTACGTACTCGATCCCGCTGGGGCTCATGGTCGTAAGTAGTCGGCCGAGAGTTCTGGCTTCTCGTAAATACATCCCGAACTTTGCAAGCGGGCACGTCGTGCACGAACCGCTCCAACCGGTAACTAGAAGCATAGTGGAGAACCAGTCGCGCTCATTGTTTTCTTCCAGCGTCGAAATATCAATAAGAGGCCTCTCTGATGAACCAGAGACAAGCGCCGCGGCAAACAGCCGCGCAGTGACCCGCCACGCAAAGCAAACAAGCGCAAACAGAATAATGGTGAGGAACTGATTAAGTAACTAACGATTGCCAATACGTAGCCCCAACGGCGTGGAAAACTTTAAGACGTTAGATTCGAAGGGAGTGATCACGCCGACTGTCCCGTCTTCCAGGGGGAAAACCCTTACCGATGCAGCCGATTCAGCAGACTGAGCAAGTAAGTAGTTCTCCCTTACGCACTTCATGTTTGCAGGCGGCACTGTCTGTCCTAGTCGATGGCGATCCACCAAAACAGGTGAGCGCTTGAGCAATCATCCAGGCACCGCGTCCCCTGAAGACTGCACACAGTCCACGTCAGCTGAGCTCCAAGTCGGTCTGAGGGCGGTTTATTGTGTGCTTCTTCGGGATACTTCAGATCTGATGGCTCGCCGGGGAGAGGCAACATTTCAGCGATCGCATCCATCCGATAAACCTTCTACTTTCTCGGAATTCCGCAGCTAGGCTGGACTGGAAACAGGCTCTTGACTCGTCCCTTATCCGGAAACGGATATACTTTGGCGTTCAAGGGCGTATAAGTGCGTCCCTTCTCCGGCGGCGATTGTCCAGACGTCGGGCCTACACTTCAATACGATCGTTCAGTACTTGCCACCCAGGTACGCCCCTCTTCCTATCGTCACAAGGATTATCGCACTGTCCTCTGAACCTGAACCTCTCATGAACATCGTCTCAGTTTCTTCCTCATGCCCCTCACGCCGGCCCCCCCACCCGCTCCTACCATAGACCGGCGCTCGGCGCTCCTCTACCTCCTGCGCGAGGCCGACGCCGTCGATAGCAGCTTCTTCAACACCACGACCGGCACAGAGGGCCGGCCCAAAGTCCTGCCTTGGACATTCCATGGGCTCGAGCTGACCGTGAAGAAGCGCACGCTCTCGCAGGCCAACTCCCCGTCCAACATCACGTACGACGTCAACCTCGGCGAGTTCCTCCAGGGCTCGACAAAGCCGCTGCTCGCGTACGTGCTGCGTCCCAAGGGCGACCCCGAGGCGAATCGCGCGGCGTTCAAGAGATGTTTGGAGGACCTTGCCGTGAACAAGGCTGCACTGATGTCGCAGCAGAACGCGTGAGGGTGGGGACCAGGCTGGGAGGCCCTGAGACTCGACAGGCTGAGGTGGGTTATGTCACTGTCTACGGTCCATTCGTCACCATCGTAATCGCTGGGACTCAGCACGGGAGTTGACAGGTCGTCCCCCCTCACGAAAGGCGACTGGGTTCGATTCCCTTCGAAGATGATAAGCTAGTGGTGTCGCGAATACTAGTTGCACCTCGCGATCAGCGCGCGATTCGTGATTTGTGCTATATCTCGTGTCAATATGAACGTTTTAAAAGGTTTTTTTGGGTTTATTTCGAATATCGACCTACGGTGGGGAGGAGCTCCGTTCACGTCCACGAACGATTGCACGACTGCAAGCGCACACGGCGCGCCCAGTTTATGATCGGTCGAGTTCCGGAGCCTTGTGCTCGAGGATGCTGAATTCGTGTCCTGTTATCTGTACTGACGAGAAAACCTGATTAATCACGGTCCAGGGAAATAGATGACTCATGCGGAACCTTGGTGGTACTGTCGATGTGGCCACTCACTGACCTGTTCATTGCGCGAAGTAAAGTGGTCGCCGAAACATCACGGTCAACTTGTCGTCGTGCAATTGCGCACCCACATATCCTGGTCTCTGTCATCTGTAAAAATTATAGCATTTCGTTGATCTCAATGTTTCGTTTAGAGCGATGCGCAGGATGCGGTACAATCCCTCCGCTATTGAGGGTGAGCACTACGCGGCTCGCTGCTTCGAGTTGAGGAGGCTCACATTGAACGAGCTCGGAAGAGATGACTGTGAATCGAGAATATGAATATTAATACGCGTATAGAGCTATATCCCGCTCTTCTACTTGCTTTTTCCGTTCCCTGAGAGAGAGGGGCCTGCTGACAATGAGACCGATACGGCGAGTTTTGCGTTGTCGGGCGAGAACGTAGGTTTAGGCGCTTATTTTTGTCGCTTGTCCGCTCCGCCGGCGCTCGAGTTACCGCGGGCCCTCAACCTTTTCTTTCAACCATGGCCACCGAGGCTGCTGCCTCCCCCGTCCCTTCCGCCTCTGCTGACGTACGGCCACGAATAGACATGATTAAGATTCCTGACTGGCTTATTATCCACCCCGAGCTTCGCAGGCGTGGAATCGTGCTACACAGGCCCTTGAAGCCGGTAAGGGGGCACCGCTCACACACCCAAGTGTTTGTCGCGCTCACAGCAGGCCCTTGAAGTTTACAGTCTATTCAACAGATTGGCACCAGGAGGGGCCAGTACATGTCGTCAAGGCCGTCAACTCCTCCAGGCAGGAAATAGCCACGTACGACCTGTTCGACCAACTCCGGGGTTCTCCGATCAGTCGTCACACCATCCCGCACGAAATCGTTCGCTGTGAGCGTCCGTTATTAATCATGCCTCTTGCTTCGCGAGTGCTGGACATCTGCTATCCCACCACGAGCTCTATCCTCGCCGTCTTCGACCAGATTCTCGAGGTCTGTGATGCTCTCTGCGAATTCCGACTTCAACGCTGAAGCGGCACCTCCAGGGTGTCGAGCACTTGCATGGCTTGCGTATCTCGCATGGAGTAAGTTCCGTTTTGTTTTCTGATCATCTCTGTCGCACTTATGTCATGCCTCCCTAGGATATCTTCTTATTCAACGTCGTCGCCGCGACAGCAGAAGACGCACAGTTCGATGCCCGACTGACCGCGGGGCACGTCTCCCTGATCGATTTCGAGTCATGCCAGAAGTTCGCGCGCGGCCCTGGGGTGCAAACAGCAGTCACGCTGCCGAACACTCACGTCAAACCACCGCTGGGTATGACAAGTTTCGACCCGTTCAGCTGGGACGTCTACTGTCTTGGAAGGACGCTCGAATTCATGGTTCAGGTAAGATCGCTTGGAGGACGTCCTGAACAGAAGGAGCTATTCGTACTGATACGAGTCTTTCTGCATTCGTGAACAGTGTAAGTATCGCAAGAGTTCTGGGGGCAAGTCACCGTGGGTACTGGATCTGTGCGTCAGGTGGCTGATAGGAACCGAGCGCGGGTGTACATCTGTATGCCGCTGTCGTACGACCGTCAACCGAGCACGCCAGGTGCTTGCAGTCGTCCGGTGGCTTGCGGGTGTGGGGGAGCTCTTCGCCGCCATAGTTACATACCCGATTACCTTCTTCGAAGCCCGTCAAGCTGATCGCTGGCATGATTAAAGAATCATCAGTCCGTGACATTCATGCGTGATGGTCAGAATGATGGCGTTAACGTTGCGAAGGGCCATCGAGTCGAGTGTTTCGGAAAGGAGTTCACCATGGCTCAAGATGTGTACAATGGGTCAAGCAATGCGAGTACACCTTGTTGTGTTCAAGGTAAGTAAGCCAATATTTTACTCATCCAACCGTCCTATTTTAGGCTGCAAAACCAGACTTGGCCTACGGTCGAGCAGATAGAATAATAGCCGTTCGACATCTCCTCGACACCGCACTCCCGAGAAATAGATATATCATTCTTTGCTACCTTTCATTCCCCTTCACGCTGACCTGCGTCGCCCGGGGGTGCGATATCCTGAGCCCTAGATGAACAAGACCGATAGTCGACCTGCTGAGTTGCGAGAATTGGACGTGTGTGTTCACATTCACATATTCTGACCGCTTTTGAGCAGAAACTCAGGTCGCTGCCTAATGATCAATGACGTCAGTCATGCGCAGAACGCGTTTTCAACCTGCTCCCGTGCCTGTGGCTTTTGTACTTGGATTCGTACACACATATAGGCTCCACTATCGGCCTAAGTATCAGAGTAATGGCGCACGGTTCTTCAAGTTACATGCCAACGCCAACGCTGCCCTCCAATCTGATGCTCGCTGGTGCTGTCCAATGAGAAGTCCTAAGAGAGACCGGAGGCAAGCACATAATAGTTTCAGCGGGTGCCGGTGCATGTGGTCGATGACATTGCTGTCGTAGGAGGGCCGTCGGGCGGGAACTTGAAAGAGCGGTCGACCTCGTGAATTCAAGCGCCTATTGTTGTTCGCCCTGGCTGAAACCCGGCGCTTCTGCGGTTTCAACCTATCCGTTCAACGTCAACGATGGCTACACCCACTGACCTCGCCACTCTTTCCACGCCCCCATCCCCAACGCCCTCCATAGACATGGAGGCGATACCCGATTGGCTCGTCACCCATCCCGAACTTCGCAAGCGCGAAATCACGCTATACAGGCCCTTGCAACCGGTGACTCAGCACTGGCACTCCTACTCCCCGTATCAGTATTTGCTACGCTAACACCCAACCTGCATAGTTTACAGTATACATAACCGACTACGGTGTGGGAAGGCCTCCACGTGTTGTCAAGGCACTCAATCCCTCCAGGCAGGAGATTCCGATGTACGACCTCTTCGACCAGCCCGAGCTCTCCGGTTCTCCGATCAGTAATCACACGATCCCCCATGAAATCGTCCGATGCGAGCGCCCCTTGTTGATCATGCCCTGTGTGAGCCAAATATCTGACATTTGCGAGCCGAAAACGAGCTCTGTCCTTGCGGCGTTTGATCAGATCCTTGAGGTCCGTGGTTCTCGCTAGTTCTCCCTCCACACCAGCCTCTCTGACGCCGCAGCGTCAGGCCGTTGAACACCTGCATCGCTTGCGAATCGCACACATGGTGAGCTCCTTTTGGTTCTAACGCTATCCGTTGCCGTACTTATACTGATCTCCTCAGGATATCTACGAACCCAATGTCGTCGCTGCCACTGCGAACGACGCCAGATTCGATGCGCGACTCACCGCGGGGCGAGTGTACCTGATCGACTTCGAGTCGTGCCAGCAGTTCGCGCACGGCCCCGGCGTCCAGACCGGCGTTCCGCTGCCGGACACCCACCTTGACCCGCCACTGGACATGACGAGCTTCGACCCGTTCTCCTGGGACGTCTTCTGTCTCGGGATGACGCTCGAGTTCCTCACTGAGGTAAGCTCGCTTTCGAGGGACACGGCAGGAGCCGCTGCTGATTTTCAAATTCTTATTCCGGACACAGTCTATGTTCCTCGATAAGCCCGGGCAAAAGCTACCGTGGGTGCTGGGTCTGTGCGTCAGGTGGCTGGAGGGGAACGAGCGCGGATGTACATCCGTGTGTCGGTGTCGTCCGACAGTCACCCGGGCACGCCAGGTGCTTACTGTCGTCCGATGGTTTGCGGGCGTAGGAGAGCTCTTCGCCGCCATATTTGCGTATCCGATGACGCATTTTAAACCTTCACGAGGGCAACGGACCCGCGGCCGGTGAAGGAGATGGTGTTTCTGAATGACGATTTCACACTTCAGGTTCGTGATATCTGGTTCTCGGACCAGGTCACTAGCCGGAGTCCATCTTGCTGTCTCGAATCCAAGAAAAGAAACCTCTAGGTGTGACCACTGGCATACGATTCTCCGTACCTATTCGATACTTATGCTTGCTGTGTTGGCAGGCGTGCACTGGCAGGATCTTTTGCAGCGGGGCGCCACTTTAGACCGTTGAAGAGACCATATACACCCCGCACAACCTTGTCACTGGCGAAGTACACATCATGATCGTGCTCTTATCCCCGAATGGGTGATCTCAGAGCCTAGGTCCGTACGAGTTGCGTTCCTTCCCCGATACTGGCTGAAAGAGTACAGCTCCGCCCGACGGCACCATCCCCCATGAAGTCATTCAGTGATTGGGAGCGGGAGAAATGGTGAAACGAACTGTATATGTGACAGTCCCGCAATATGTTCTTGCTCGCGAACTGGAGCTTACGGTGGATTAAGCAGCTCACCTGGACGCCGCCTCGACGGGCGTCCGAATGCCGAATGCGGCTGCACGTGACCGCGTATCGTCCGGTTTTGGAAGCGTGGGCGACCGGCGGCCGGATGAAGGAGCTAGAGCGCCGGGTTGTGAAGCTGTTGTTTCTTGTCCTCCACCACGAACGACAAGTGGAGGATGCCATGGATCCCGCCTGTCCGCACTCACCACGCACTAGCGGCTCCCACATTGCGTATGCCGACATAGAAAAGCATCCTCTTCCGTCGTCAGATGCGCCATTTCTACCACTTCCGGGTCGCCGAGCACCTGGAGCTGCAGCCTCGTCGAGCCACTATAAAGAAGCCGCATCTGATGGTGTCCTAACACCCGAGAGGACGGGGAAAGTGGCCATATACGACATCCCCCTCTTGCGCCGCTGCTCATCTTGGGCGCTATCCGCCATCATCGCCTTCTGCCTCGTCCTGCTCACCTGGCCCTCGACTACCCCATCTAGTTCGCTGGCAGTGCATCCGCCTCGCAAGTCTACCGGTTATTCTGATGTCGTCCAGTGGGACAACTATACCCTATGGATTCATAACCAGCGTATCTTCCTACAGTAAGTATGGTGAGTTGCGATTCAAGACCTTCCCCATGTGACTATCATCCAGCTCTGGCGAGTTCCACACCTTCCGACTTCCTGTTCGCGAGCTCTGGCTCGACATCCTCCAGAAGATGGTTGCAGCTGGCCTCAACGGAGTCAGGTACGTGAATGGGTATCATACATGTGTTGTATGAGCTTAACGACCGTTGAATGTAGCATATACGTCCACAGTACTTTTTCACAGACTCAATTCTCGATGCGAACCACTGACGTCATTTTCTTTAGTGGGTCTCACCAACCCCTCCCGCGGGGTGGTCGACTTCGACGACTGGCGCGCCCTTGAACCCCTCTACGAGGCAGCGAGTCAAGCTGGCATTTTCGTCGTCCTGCGTCCAGGTATGCGGTTTGAGTCCCTTCCAATCTCCATCATTGACAGTGTTCGGTGCAGGTCCTTACGTAAGCGCACGATGACTCTTTCAAACAGTTGTCTGGCGCGCACGAGGACAGATCAGCTGACCCCAGGTTATTCTCTGACGTAGATCAACGCAGAAACGTCTGCAGGTGGAATCGCACACTGGATCACCAGCGAGACTGCAGGCGAGGTTAGAACGAACGCGACAGATTGGATTGAGGCATACGAGCCATACATCGATGGGACCATCAAGGAGACTGTTGACTACCAGGTCACCAAGGGTGGACCAGTGATAGGTACGTGCAGCGAATTTTGAGGACTTCATGTGAATTCATGCGGTACATACGCTTTCTTCGTGTAGCCATCCAGATCGGTGAGTCTATCCTGGGGTTCCTAGATCTAGTACACGGGCTGAATGTTGCCCAGATAATGAGTACTTTCAGAGCGTCACGAACCAGCTCTACTTCCAGGCGCTCGAGGATCAATACCATGCAGGCGGCATCGTCGTTCCACTGTAAGAGCATCATTTGTGTGTTCCTGACAGCGCACCGTGCTGAAGGACCGTGTGCTGCAGAACGTACAACGACCCCAATGAACGCAAGGCGTTCATCAACGGAACCGGCTCCGTCGATATTTACGGCCTCGTACGTCCCCCCCTCTTTCGTTTTCGTTTGTTGGACATCCCTAGGACGGGTGTCGTTGTCTAACCGTGCACTTAGGACGCATACCCACAAAGGTTCGACTGCTCGAACCCACAGGTGTGGAGGAACGTCTCGACCAACTACCACCAGTACCACGCGAGCGTGAACCCGAGTCAGCCGTGGTACATGCCCGAATTCCAGGCCGGCTCATTCGACCCGTGGGCCGGCCCCGGTTACGACGCGTGCGCAGTCCTAACGGGCCCGGACTTCGAGGACGTGTTTAACAAGCACAACTGGGCAGGCAACGCGAAGCTCGTCAACTATTATATGTTCTACGGGTGAGTCGTTATCGCCTAGTTTGAGTAACGGGGGAGGTTGCTGACCGGGACGCGCAGAGGGACGAACTGGGGTGGGATCCCCTTCCCGGGGGTATACACGAGGTATGCATATGCGCGTTGGTTCATGTCTCCACGGTTGGCTGATCACCTCGCAGCTACGACTACGGCTCGCCCATCCGCGAGAATCGCCTTCTCACGGACAAGTATGACGAGGTAAAGAGGCAAGGCATCTTCCTGCGGTCCTCGCCCCAGTTCCGCAAGACCGACTGGGTCGGGGACTCCGCCACTGGAATCCCTGGAGTCACGATAAGCAACAGCCTCGCGTACGGCACGTACCTCCGGAACCCGGACTCGGGCACGGGCTTCCTCATCACCCGCCAGAACGACTCCACGTCGACGTACGATCCACACTATCCCACACCGCCCTTCATCCTCTCACCTCGTTTTTTTTTCTTCCAGGGCAAACATCTCGTTCACGGTCTCCCTCCAGACCTCGAAGGGCACGCTCACGCTCCCCGCGACGACAGGCGCGATCGCACTGCACGGCCGCCAGTCCAAGCTCATCGTCACCGACTACACCTTCGGCGCGGCCGGCGCGCTGCTCTACACGACCGCCTCCATCTTCTTCGCGGGCACCATCGGCGCGCGCGACGTCCTCTTCCTGTAC
>VJXU01000078.1:3332-13839 GCA_008694245.1 Ganoderma sp. BRIUMSc
CAGTTGGCCAGATTCCAGGGGAATTCCCCTGCTGGATGTCTGGCAGTGTAGCTCTGGTTGCGGCGCCACTGCATTTCATCATCATCCTCCCCGTGCCTGGCAATGTCCAAGTCTGAATGGCATTCTATTCATTACGCGTTAAAACAGTCGTAAGGCGGGCACATGAGTGGAATCGTGAGCGAAGATGGTTCTCATCATATAGCAGGCCCAAAGTAACAGGGCTCCGGAGGTTAACTAAGGTATTCGGGGAATTTGCATGTGCATCTGCCAACCACGTTCCATCCACCTACGCATCCAGCACGCATTACTTACTACTTATTATCTACCTTGTCAAACGAGAGATGGTGAAGACGCCAAGAATAACAGCAGCCAACGCTCCGATACTAGCCGGCAGCAACAAGTCCTTCGGGATACCCATGACCACCTCGGGTTGCATAGGCACGAGCGGTTGAGCGTACGGCGGCGGAGGAGGATACGGGCTAGGCGCAGGGGCGGGCGCGGGCGCGGGAGTCGGTTCCACGACAGAGGATGGCACGGCGAAGCCAAGCTTCTCCAGCTCCTTCGCTTCCTGTGCAGCTGCAGCCGCGACCGCTTCAGCCTGCTTCGCGCTCTTTTCCGCCATGATATCGGCCCATCCTTTGCCGCCCGAGATGAATAGAACAACCCGGTCAGCCTTCGTCGACCGTGCAATTTTCACCGCGTCGGTGACGTCGGTGTCCGAGGTGATAAGCACGACATCGCCGTCGGCGTCCGTGTACGAGAGCGTGAAATCAGTGGGGTCCGGAGGAGCCTCGTTTGAGGCATCGCTCCTGTAATCCGTGAAGAAGGGATCGGTGGCAAGCTTGTTACTGACGATGTCGCGGAGCGTCGCTATGTTGTCGTTCCGTGCCTGGAAACGATGCGTACGGCCACTGGGTGTGCGGAACTTGAACACATAGGTGCCGTCGTCCACAGGAAGAGCGGGTGCAGGCGGGGCGACAATAGAAGGGATATCCTGTTTGCTGTAACGTGCCAGGGCAGACTCTTGATCATCGTCAACAACAGAGGCGGAGTCGTTGGGGTGGACCTCAGAATGCGGAGACTGCAGCAGTTGGGACATACTGTGCGAGAACTTGCGCGAGTGCGTCACGCTCTCGCCATTGTAGTGCGACCCAGAGATCATCGATTCCGTGTCCTCGTTCCCAAGAGACTCGAAGAAACGACCCCACATAGGGCCACCTTCCGCCTCGTTCTCATTGGTTTCCGCGGTCACCGAGTTCATCTGCGATTTGCGTTAGTAAACGAAACTTTCAAACATAGTGCAATGAAGGCTCGCCTGTTCGAGCGTGGCATAGGTCAGCTTGAGCACGTCGACGATAGCAACTAGGCGTCCGTCCTCCTCAACAACGGGCAAATTGAGGTAGTGGCCACCTGAATATCCTATTAGTCAATTCAAAACAAACGATTACATGCGCACGCACCGTGCATCTTCTTCAGCGAATCGTGAATGGTCATGGTCGGAGGAGCGGTGTCTGGGTGAGGGGTCATCACCCGGACGACGCTACATCTCGTCGCGTCCAAGCCCGCCGCAATGACGCGGAGGACAACATCCTTGCTGGTAAAGATGCCCGCGATCTTCGCTGTGGCCTGGCCAGGTGCCGCTGGTTCCATCACACACACGGCCGTGGTCCGTCGCTCCTTCATGAGCTTTGCGACCTCGCGCACCGTCGTCTTCGGGCCGACAGTTGCGGGCAGGGTGCGCGAGTCCATAACCGTGGTGAGGTCTGGAAGCGCGGTCTTTTCGCGGAGGGCCTCGACGTAGGAGAGCATGGCAGCCGCCTGAGGGTTGGTACCCAGACCTGAGCCGAGTTCGGACTGGACCCCCGCAAGAGCGTGGTAGAGCTTTTCGGACGCCGAGGAGCTGCGCTCGACCTTGTCCAGGGCCTCGTGGAACACCTTCGTGATATCGAGCAGACCGACGACATTGCCCTCTTCGTTGCAGACGGGCTGAAGACGGATCCGTGTCAGTTGGTCATCTCCTGCACTGCAGAACTAGGTCTCGACTTGCCAGGTGCCTGAAGTGTCTCTGCACCATCAGCTGGAGTGCCTCTGTAGCACTGGTCGTATCCCGGGTGACCATTGGGTTCCTGGTCATGATCGTGCTGACTTGGGTTGTATGCGGGTCCAATCCCTCGGCGGTGACCTGTCGCGCTATTTAAAACCCACATTCCGTCCCAAGGAAGAAGGCCGACGCACCCTGTAGGCCAAATCTTTGGCAGTGAAGATACCGCTGAGGCCCTCATCCTCATCCACTACGAGGACGCAGTCCGTCCGCTTCGCCGCGCACAATTGACTCGCCTCCGAGACGGTGATGTTCTCCGGGACGGTCAACGCGGGGCTCGGCTTGAGAGCTGCGACGGTACCCTTCTGAACGTTGGCCTTCTCTCTGCGGCGACGGCGCTCGCTCTGGGGTGGCTGCTGGTTCGTGGTCGAGATGGTGCGCTTGCGCGCAAGCTCTCCCTCGATCTTCTTCCGGATGGCCTGCACGTAAAGATTATCAGTAAAGGTCGGCAAACGGGACGGGAGTCGACGACGCGAAGTCGTATTTGCAGGCTTGGTGGACGAGGAGACGCGCTCCGAAGGCGAGGAAGTGAGTGTCGCAGACATAGTGTAGTTCATACACGTGTGTCCCCTCCTCGCTGAAGACACCGGTGCTTTGGCATATCACAACCTCCCACAGGGTCCGCGGAGATGGAAGTACCACGAACCAAATTCTACATGACACGTACCTCATCCCTCTTGCTCTGCTTCTTCCGAGTCTCGGACATGGACCCAGAAAGCGTCGACATGGACGAAGACGGCTGGTAGCGAGAAGGAAGAGGAGAGGCGGAGCGGTCTGGAGGGAAGGGGATGGGAGAGGTAGCACGAGGAGCGCCTGCGCTACGGTTGTAGGAGGGGGACGGCACAGGGATTCGTGACATCGACCAAGCAGGACGTTTTCAACGACGCCAGCTTCGCCCATCGACCCGTTTCGACTCGGCGCCTCTTCGCCCTGTTTGCCCCGAACGCCTCTCATTGGCCGTCCCCGCACCGCGGCCCGTCTCTCATTGATCTCGGCAGGTCCGCCAACCACTCAAACACTCCTTGCAAAATAGTATGCGCTTGCACTGGCCTCGACATGTGTGTCGGAGAATTGCATGGACATGAACGTCCGTCGTGTACGTCATTTACAGGGTACATACGTATGGCCAACCTATGACGTATCCTTACGAAACCACACAGCCCAACGGGATCAAGCTGAATGGCAAGGGCTAGACTGGTGAACGGGAAAATAGTTCTCCAATAGACAGACTAATGAGGAGCGAGGAGAAGCAACGGCATTGCCTGGACACTCCGACCACATCAGACCAGTATCATACCATCCATACAGTGGCAGATGATGGAAAGAAATCCGGACAATTATTTGGGACCTGAAATATAGACAACATAAATTGCAAGTTAATCTATCATCCTACCGAATCCACTAGTGTTCGAGCAGAACTCAGGACAGGCCGCTGAAAGGAAATCATACTAGTTACATAGCTCACTGACGGCGTGCACCAGCACCCGCCCCCGCAGCTCCCGCGCCGTTCCCGTTCTGAGCGGCACCGTTGTTGTTGAGGGTAGACCCTACCCACCTGCCGATGATGCCCCCGAATTGGGTGTACACCTGCCCAAGGACGGGAGGCCTGCCGGGGCTCGACACGAAGGTAGTGATCTTGCCGTCGACATAGATAACCGCCTCGCGCGTGAACTTGGACTGGTACCAGCGCTGGCGAAGGAAGTGTGCGTAGATGACAGGGGCGACCAGAGCAAGGCGCCAAGTCAGTGCACCGATGGTGACACGCGCCATGATCAGGAGCTCAGTGAAAGCGACGGCCCTCATAGCGTTGTCGTAGTTGGCTGTGAAAGTCATGAGATGCACACCCTTGGCAGGAGAAAGCCGAACGACGAACCCTTAACCCAAGCCTGCAGCTTCTTCGCGAGGGGATGAGGAGTCGGAGCGGCACCCTGCTGCGCGGGAGGGCCCGGAGGAAGGAACTGGGGCATTAAGGTCGTGCGCGTGAAGGTGAGCGCATGGAAGAGAGAGAAAATGGCGTAGGGGACGAGTGCAACTAGACACTGGAATTCAGCAGACCCGATATGATGGAATGAGTTGGCCACGTACATGTTACGGGGCGCGTCGACCACCAAAAGAAGGCAAGCAGGAAGTATTGAATATTCTGGAGAGAGCAGGTCAAACCAACATAGGGTTGTAGGGGGCGTATAGGACATACCTCATCCAGCAGGGCGCGCCGTATCCAGGCAGCATTGGGTTGCGGCACCTATGTCACCATTGGTTGGTCTAGTCGATATGTAGTTCCATCGCAAAGACGTACCCCTAGCGATTTTCTACAGCCAGATAGTCAATTCCTTGTGTTCGCAAGCCAGCGCGACAGACAGAACATGGACGTACTGGCACACAATGGCGTAGCTGACGAGCGCCCCCGTGAAACTCGCTGCACCACAATCACCTCAATACCTCCCTTGAGGAGGCCAGAGCGGGAGATGCGCACCTCTGTACCAGAACGAAGAGATGGATGTGAACATCACCTTCGCGAGGAAAAATCGAAGGGAGCATATGAGGAGGAGGAAGTGGCCTGCGGCCCAGAGGTAGTGCTGTTTCGAGGCCATTCCGTCCAGAATTCAATCAAACGTCTCTAGAGGTATACATAGGAATGTACTGACCTGCGTTGTGGCCATTGCGCTCTTGAGGGCTGTCGTACGAGGGCGAAAATGTGTGGGGACGGACGAGACGTGGACAAGTGATACAGAACACCGCGCGGTGACGCACACGAGGTCGTGCTTTAGGGCCGGCGCACGATGCCACCCCGTGCTTGGAGCGCCCATGACCCCACTGCACTTACTTATCAACGCCGACGGCTGGCGCATCCCGCACCCTCGCCACGTTCGCGGATGCTGTCGCCAGTGCTAGTGGCCATCGCAACGTTGCTGGTCATGTCTGATCGTCCATAACATGAAGCATGGAACCGGTACGCATGTAATCTACGCGGAAACACGTACATGGCATGCAAGACAACAACACTCAGACGACTCGGGAGGACATGTTTGGAGCAGCATGGATCCCGCGAGGGAGGCGAGAGCTTCGTACGGTCATCTGCTCCATTGCGTTCCTTCGGCCTTCTGCTTTTTCCGCTCCATGCCTTTCCGATACACCTCCTTCTCAGCCCTCTTCCGACCTAGCGTCTCCTCCCGCTTCGTTCTCGACTGCTCGCGCATGTTTCTCCTTGATGTCTGCCCCGCATCCTGCTCCGCGTCCTCATCGCCCGACTCCTTGTCCACAGCGTCAATCTCCTGCCAGTCCTCTTCGTCGTACCCGTCCCGCTTCCGCTTCTTCTCGGGCTTCCCGCTGCCGGCGACGTTGAGGCTCACGCGGGGCGGAACAGTGAGACCGAATGACCTCCCGACCTTGGTGAGGTCCAGCTGGTTGACGTCAAAGATCTTCTTATGCGAGTACGAGGCGTACGCCTGTAGATACGACCGATAGCCCTCTTTAGCGGACTGCCAGAGGTGGTAGTTCTTTTGCAAGAGCGTCTCAAGCTGGCCCCATCATTAGTCAATTGGATCAAGATGCATAATTGCTTGCATACCTGTGACTGAATATTGCTGATTTTGTTCGCAGGGAAGGTATACTCGTTTAGAGGAACCTTCGCCTCCTTGAGATATCGAAGGAAGCCGAGCTCGCTGGGAAGGAGGAACATGAGACTCTTGCCAGCATTCCCGGCCCGCGCTGTCCGCCCCACTCGATGGATGTAGTCTCGGGGATCATCTGGTGGGTCATACTGAATGATCCAGTCTACCCGAGGGATGTCGAGCCCTCGCGCTGCGACGTTTGTGCACAGGAGGATGCCGGTCTCCGCATTACGGAATTCCATAAAGGTCGCTGTCCGCTTCTGTTGCTTTTGGTTACCCTGCGTACAAGCTGTCAGCAAAATTTCTAAAGTGAATATCGAGAGGGAAAACCATACGTGAAGGTCAAGTACTGGTACATCAATATAATTGAGAAGTTCGGCATGGTACTTTACGGATCTACAGCTTGAAAAGAATACAATCATCTTTTTCTTGATATTCTTCTTGAGGAACGTGTAGAGGAGGAGGAATCGACGATCGGATGGGCAAACGACATATCCTTGAGTCAGCGTCGAGACAGTGCTCGTGTTCTCGGTCTTGTCAACGTCAATGAGAATGGGTCCAGGGCGAAGGGACATCCGTGCGAGGTCGGAGACCTTGTTCGTCTGTGTTGCGGAGAACAACATAGACTGGCGACCCTCTGCAGAGTTCACTTAGCGACGCAATTGCATAGCGATCACAGGAACGCGTACCATTGGGGAGAGTAGAAATGATTTTCTTCATCTGCTCCTCGAAGCCGACTTCCAGTATCCGGTCTGCTTCGTCGATTACGAGACTCTTGAGATTCCGGAAAACGAATCCCTTGGTACCCTGGACAGAACTGAATGGATACTCCTGCTAAACCAGTCGCGTCTGGACGAGACGTACCTCCAAATGGTCAATGAGCCGACCCGGTGTTGCAATCAGCAGATTTACGCCCTTCTGCAGCTTCACCTCCTCCCCCTTCCTGTTCGCACCGCCCATGAGGATACCGAACGTTTGTGAATGGAATTGCATGAGCTCCCTCGCTACATCGAATATTTGTAGCGCTAGCTCTCGTGTGGGGGAAATGATGATGACCCCGGTACCTACCAGTGGGAAGCCATGACTGTCAGCTGGTCATAGTTGGAGACACTAGCATCATACAAAGTGAAGGCGCACCATTGCGAGGCTTGAACTTCAGTCGATGCAACATTTCCACAGCGGGAATGAGGAAAGCAAGTGTTTTCCCGGACCCTGTCCTTGCAGCACCTAGAACGTCCTTCCCAGCAAGAAGGGGGGGTATTGAGTGCTCTTGAACAGCCGTCATGGTTTCGAACTTCATTTCGTTGAGAGCTCTCATGGTTGGTTCCGAGAGGTCAAGTTCTGAGAAAGGTTTGCGAGATGGACCGCCTGCAGGGCCGACGGGTGGGGTTGAGTCGTCGGAAACCATTGGGACGTCGTCGGTGAGGCAAGCCGCTGCGAAAGATGACGGGCTAGACTGGGTAACAAGGAGGAAGGTGCACGAGCCTCAGCCTGGAGAGAAATGAAGGTAAAAGAAGCGCCGCTCGGCAAAAAGTCGAAGACGGAGTCGGGAGGTACGCTCGGCAAACGCCGCCCCGGCATGTCTTCGCTCTCTTCGTCTCAAAGTGGTCCGCACATCTGATTCCCTCTCCTCTTTGCTCTGCTACAGTGGCTCACAGTAATTCTCGCCATTTCTCTGGCCACCTCGCTTAGTGCCGGATTTGCATTGGGAGCATGGTCTACTCATAGAGAGAGAAACGCGGCAGAGCCGAGTCCACCCCCTGCGACGAAACCGGACCAATCGAAGGATGCCCACGAAGATAGTGAGAGCGAGGACGAGGAGCTAGCCGATGGGGACCTTTCTGCAGTGAAACCCGGGTTCTTGGAGCCTTGCAAGATGGTGTGTATGCCACCCATATCCCAGGAAGAGACCTTGCGCTCATGCTGAATAGGTATTGGTCGTACGAACCGATCTTGGGATGAGCACTGGGAAGATCGCGGCTCAGTGAGTAGTATCCCAGCTGATTTATTCTTTTGTCTCACCCAGACTTTGAAGGTGCGGGTAAGTACCATGGCTTGTTCGTATGGACCCGGATTCTCAAGCACAGGCAAGGCATGCCACCCTCGCCTGTTATAAGGCGCTTCAGAAAACGAACCCTGCTGTAAGCTTTCCGGATTGAGAATGTCCTTTTCCCTCCAATGACCACTTGAGCAGTTATTGAAGCACTGGGAGCGAACTGGGTGCGCGGTCAAACATTCGGCTGGTGGTGGCATTGCATATTGACGTAACACCTAGTCAAGCAAAGATCGCACTAAAAGCCGGTTCGGAAGACGAGCTTCTAGAGCTAGAAGCGATAGCCAAGAGCTTGAATCTGGCAGCTCGTTCGATTTTCGATGCGTTAGTCACCGCTTCTTGTGCTCTGTTCATGAAGCTCATTCTCCACTCCAGTGGACGAACCCAAATCGCCGCAGGCTCCCGCACTGTACTTGGTATCGGTCCAGGTACGTATATTGAAATCGATGCTGAACTTCATCTTCAAGTGTATAATATTTCCCTGTAACAGGTCCCGTAGAGCTCGTGAACAAGGTTACGGCGAAGCTAAGGTTACTGTGATTGTGCCGTATGTTTTCTCCGTCTGTCGTCTGCTGGCCTTGGATGACTCGTTCTAGACTGCCTCGCGTCACTATAGCAATAAAATTCATTCGCCAGATGTCTGTTCGAGTCTAGCGTGAAGGGCCTCGAAGTTTCCTACCTGGGCGTTCAGCATAAGAGTATTCATCGCCTAGACGCCGGGATGGATCGAGGGTGGCTACTTAGAGGGCTCCCTCCGGCGGACGCAATCAAGGAGCTCCTGTGGAGTTCTCATCACCATTTCT
Organism: Ganoderma sp. BRIUMSc; assembly: GCA_008694245.1. Lineage (NCBI taxonomy): Eukaryota > Fungi > Basidiomycota > Agaricomycetes > Polyporales > Polyporaceae > Ganoderma > Ganoderma sp. BRIUMSc. The sequence goes on from VJXU01000078.1 coordinate 11,901, forward strand.
ATGTGCGACCTCAGGAATCTTCCCCCACCTCTGTCTCTACCCACATAAGCTAGAATACCATGGCTAGCCTCGCACTCGCTCGTGTCTACCAACAATCCTTTACGGCTCGCCCCTATTTCACGCTCGCAGTCACCAACGGCGCACTGAACGCATTCGGGGACGCTGTCGCTCAGGTTTCACAGAAGCTCGTTCGTATCTCGGTGCTTTTTCATACGCGATGTCATGTGAATTTAACCCCTCGTCCTTTCCAGACTGATCCAGACAATGGCCGGCAGAAGCACCAGTATGATTTATTGCGGACGTTGCGCTTCTTCGTGTTCGGCTTTGCCATGGGTAAGTTTTCGCGCTCTGTCCTGTACGAACCACATGTTAAAAGCAACCATGTGGTAGGCCCACTCATCGGTCGGTGGAACTTTTTCCTCGAGCACAACCTGCCTTTACGGCCTGTAAGGCGGGACAACTGCAGGGGCAGGGTCAGCTTCCATGCACTTGCGCGTCGTGTCGGCGCAGACCAGCTCCTCGTGTGAGTCCTTATCACCGGCCGCATTAGTCCGCCTGCGCATGCTAACACACGAGCAAGGGCGCCCATGGGCGTACGTTGCCAGTCTAGTTCGTCCAGCTCAAGCGTACTAACCAGTTATACAGCTAACGCTGTTCATCGGTTCAATGGGGCTTATGGAGGGTCGCGACATGAAGCACATCCAACAACGATTCAACGACATGTATAAAGTGGCCCTGCTTGCTAACTGGCGGGTCTGGCCCCTCGCGCAAGTATGTGTTTCTTGTGACTTAGCTTCACGAAAAATTGACGGTCAATTTTTTGCAGCTGATCAACTTCAGGTACATGCCGCTACCGTATCGTGTCCCCTTCCAGGCCACCTGTGGAGTGTTTTGGACATTGTACCTGTCGCTTTTGAATGCCAAGTACGTATGGTGCGTCTTGGCACAATGATGTTGCTAACTGGGTCTCAAGGGAATCAGAGGTTCAAGACGAGGAAGACCGCCTAGAACAGACCGTGAGCTCGACATGAAGATTCACATGGGACAGTTGGTAATCACGATGCTGGCTATGCAATGACCTCTAGACGTTAAGTGGACTATTTTAGAATTAGCAGCATACCGGACAGCGCCCAGGTGCCTACATTATCCCCACCGTACATAGAGTTTGTCCTTAGAGCACGCGCATAATGATTGAGTATGTGAGCGAGTCCTTGTTTCATGAGCGAATTCCTTGAGATTCAAGTGCCGGTATGAGGGACAAAGTTCGCTGTTGTCAGGAAATGTGGAAGCGGACGTGGTAACTTAAGAGGAAGGTATATGGCATTGGCATGAAAGCCACCGTCTGTTGTGATTATACATATATGGTACTTTTGAAGCACTGTACGCCCCAGCACAGCAACTACGTCGCTCCGTACTTCGGCTTGAAGTACGCCGGGGGAAGCTTCGCGAGGACGTCTACGAGCGGCCGCTCAACGACAACCAGCTCCCCAGATGCGATGAAATCGACAAACAACAGCGGGCGGTAATGCGTGACAAGCTTGAAGTTGCGCTGCTGCCCCTCCTGCTGCCCCTCCTCCACGCTGACCTCGATCCGTCCGTTCGCATTCGCCTCTGGAGCCTTCCGCTTGCCTCGTCTCCGCTTCTCGAAGCCGCCGTAGCCGATGCGCTGGGTGAGCATGACCTTGCATATCCACGTTGCGCCCCAGAACAGCGCCGTCTTGGGTGGGAGCGGCGAACCCTCCCCGTCCACGCCTCCACCGCCGACGCGCGAACCCGGGTCGAATGTTACACCCAAGACGGGATCGTGCAGGTGCGTGAAGCGTTGTGGCACGCCGTTGACAAGCGAGCGGGCCCAGCGCGGGAACTGGCGTGCCTCCACGTCATATATCTCCAGCCGATTGTCTGCGAAGCCGAGGACGAGAGTGCTGGGCGCGGAAGG
>VJXU01000079.1:0-20455 GCA_008694245.1 Ganoderma sp. BRIUMSc
GGATACATGTGATGATCAGGTGTGCAACTGCCACTGCCAGTGAACGTCAGTACTTGGTCCGCACTGTGTCGCGCAGCCTGCCACCGATTATCTTCCTCACACCGATAGAGCTCACTGTGACAACAATGTCTGTCGTTCAGGTCTTCATGGCTTTCGCTCGGCTGCTTTGCTCAGGATCCTCTCGGAAGCTCCTTCGAACGCTGCCATCTACAGTCACTGCAGACTGCAGCAGCAGAAGGCGGAGAGGGGGAATTAGACTCTCGAAAGGAAATGAGGCGAGCACCCGCCACAAGCTGCGACGGAGTCTGGTCTTAGGATGTATATGGTGATGATGATTGTGCGACGAGGACGCGGAGGATCAGGAGAAGCATCTGAGGTACGTCAGTAACCACTCAACGACGACCTCAGTGGCCTCGCGCCTTGGGTACAGAGACGGTAATTCACCTAGATGTTCGCCTTTCTCATCGACGTGGAGGCGAACCTCCGCTCTCCCCTCTTCTCTGCGCTCGTGCGGGGACTTGACCTGCACTCGCCTTCGTTTCTGCCCGCCAGACAACGGTGCGTACCTTTACATTCTCCATGCCGTCCTCGGTGCAGCTCTGTGGGTTCCCCGCTACTAGGGGGGCGTTCAATTTCCTCCGGCGCATGCCACACATCGTCATGGCTGCCGCGAACGCACAACGGTTCGTACGACATGCAAGCTACATATTCCGACACGTATGTTCATTCCACATTCAATTTCACGTTCGACGACGTAGAACATTGATTATACATAGTAAATAGTGCCAGTTCAATCGAGTGCCGGGCATAGGTGAGCGACTTCTCTACGGATACGTCCAAGTGATGCCGGTGTTCGCAAGACTCAGCACCGAGTTTGACAAAGCTGTGAACTGGTTCATGTCGAAGAACACCTTGGTGCTGCTGCACTGTGAACGTTCACAAGTCAGCACCTCCGTCTAAACTCCGTATTGACTGTTGGACTTACATCCTTGAGCACCCCGATTTGCACTGTACCGCCGGCTGCTGTCAACTTGTCATTGAGGGCAGATAGAGCGTCGTTGAAGAATTGCCCGGCATTTGGCCCGTAGTTCGCTGTGCGCAAATATGTCAGATGATGCTGAAATATTGCCTACGAATGAGACGTACCCAGGATACCCTATTAGTGCCATGATCGTGGTGAGCAGGTAGTCTACAATACGGCAATGGCCAGGAAAATGCAACGACTCACGTTCAACCAAGTCCTAGCGGTAGGAAAGCGTGAGGTCAAATTCTCCAACAGACAATTGTTGTATTCCCTACCTGTATTCCTGCTGAACGTTGAAGGGAACACCGTTGATTTGGTTCCCATTCAATGCGAGGAAGTTGATCCATTGTTGCTCAACCTAGAGTCACTTATCTCAGTATTAAATGAGTCATCGAATGCAAGCGAAATATTACCGCGCGACCGACTTGGAGGAAGACCAGCTTGATGTCATTGGAGTTCATATATACAATGGACTGTGCCGCCGCCCTTATGAGGTATATTAGATTTCCGGGTGACAGTGACGGATCTTTGAGGGTGCTTGGCCTCCTGAATCTTCTCTTTCCAGAGATGAACTGTGAGATTGAATGATTAGAATTACGTTGGCCTCCAAGAAGCATGAAACCCACTGCCTGTCTAGGTGGACGTAAGTAAGTCTATTACATAGATATTGAGATCGCAAGAGGTACTCACTTTGCCGCATTTGCTTCTCTAGTCAATGCTGACAAGGAACAATTAATCTCAGTGTCTGACTCAACAAGAATCTTCAAGATGATGCATCACACCTGGCATCAACTGATTCCCCGTGGGCTCAGTGGCTGCAAGGAGTGCAGATAATTGAAATCGGATGTTTGGAGCATACTGCACGCTGCGGAAAATATTGGCCTTGATCCAGGTGCACCATGCATTGGTGTTACTGGGTCCAAACACTTGTGGCAGCAACACATCCTGCGGGATAAAAACTTAAAACGTGATGCACGGTCGGACATAGAATCAACTTACACTCATAAATTGAGTGAGAAGCTGTGATGAAGGTCTTGAGCGTAGTTACAGAGTTTCATAACCTTGCGATCTAAGCTCACCTGGACCTAGAATGAAATTAATCAGCTTGTAGCATGTACATATAAAAAACAATATATACCTCATAGACATGCTCCCTGGCCCAGCTTACACCCTAGTGAATAATTAGACAGATGACTTGGAAGACAAACTACGAACTGTGCAAACCTGCTGTTGTTGGTCTGAATAATAATAATAAAGTGTCAGAGCCTCTATCGCAAGATCCAAGTGCTAAACCTTACTCAGAGGGACAATGGAGAAGTCTGTGGGGCTGCATAATTGTTAGAATGAGAAAAATGGTAGACATTAGCCAAATATTACACTTACTTGAAAGGCTGGGCATAATACCAATAGGCGGATATTATGGTGGATCTGTAGTCTGTAAAGTCCACAAACAGTCAGAATCCATCCAGTCAAGGATGGAGCAGAGCGCAGAGCTGAACACACTTGGCGGGGAGAGGACAGGCCTAGAAAGCGAGAGAAGTTGTATCAAATCCTCATATTCACGATGGATAATCATGACTAACCCCGAACAGCCTATCACCTTCACACGCTTCTCCACTATACGATCCTTGTGTGAGCCATTACAAGCACAAACGGAAGCCAACACTCACACGAGCGGTGTTCGAGAAGACCATCAATGAGTTCAGATCGCCGGAAGAGTTCGTCGCTGGTGTCATCCGGGTCCGCATCCGCAGGATCATCGTCAGCAAGCTGTTGGTCGCAAGATGCCGAACCGCTGTTGTCGACAGTCGTCGGACAGGTCAGCGAGCCGCCTATGATGCTTCGCCCATCGAGAGGTTGACCGAGGGGTATGAACGGATGGGAGGAAAAGTTTCCGCTCAGTACCCCACCACGAGAGAAGACGCCGCCCTCTATGAGGTCGTTGTATGCCGGCTGAGCGAGGTGCACTTGGGCAGCGCCTCCGAAGGAAAGGCTTTGCCTAAACATTGCTTTAGTAACCAATAGCGGCCATGATGCCCAGAAACTTACTCGTAGAGAGTGAGGTCGGTGTGGAACAAGTTGAACGGACCAAGTGTGTACTGCGACGGGCCAGCGGAAGCCTCGACACCCTGTAACGAAAGCTCAATCGCGAGCAACTGGAGTGATATACAAAGAATACTTACAGTGGTCACGTCGGCCGAAGCAACAACACTCGCATCGACGGCAGATGTATCCGCGGCGAAAGACAGCGTGACAGCGCCGTCGAGCGCAACATACGCTGGATTTCGGGGATTTCATGAGAAGTCAGGTGAGAATTACGAGTCTAGCAATGGACACTCACCACGAGCACCAACATGCGCAAATGTATTGGGCAAGAGATCGAAGGTGAGAGACGCCTCGGGAATGGCGTGGATGCTAGCGCAAGTCATGTAAACAACGAGACGTGAGGAAGGTTCCGAAACTTAGTACGATACCTTAACGAGCCCGAAAGGGAGACGTCAAACGTAGGAGCGATATCGTAGGCTGAAATCATATGCGTCAGTATCGGTACATTCGAAAGCATGGCTCAGAAATGCGCACTAGCGACAATGGTTTCAACCGATGACTCTATTCCCCTCTCATTTTGAGAAGGGTCCGAGCCAACGATACCCAGAGATACGTGGCTGAATGGTCAAATCAGTGAAAGAGTGCGTAAGAGAGCTTCAAGTTGAATAGGCATACACTTCGGGGAACGGATAGGTCACGGAGGCGCCGATGTTGCCAGACACCGCGAGTGAACCTTGTAACTGGCCATCTGGACAAATTTTCAGCATACCATCATCAAGAATTGATTTCTGCGAAGGCTCACAGATGTTGAGAGATGGTCCGATAGAGACTATAACATTGAAAGAAAGGTCAATATCTTGTGTAGCCGACTTCCAGTCTGAAGTCACACCCACCGATTCCAGGATACGAGAGCTAGGGAATATGGTCAGTATCCTCGGACTCCTTTCAAAGCTACTTCAACTTACCCCAGGCCAAAAGATAGGGGGGATGATCGCAACCTTGTTGCTGTTGTAGCTCGCGGCGGCTCGACCCGCCAGTTCGAGGCCGATAGTAGCCGATCCGTGCGAAGAGACATAGACGTACGCCTGATTGATGGCCGGAGGGAAGAGCGTGCCCTCAAGATAGAATCCTGTGGGTATGCGCGGGTAAGAACCAAAGACGATGCAATGCGAGGTGAATCCTTCAACGTACCGTACTCCACGTTCGCGTTCGCGTTTCCGGAGGCCGTGAGCGTCAGCGACGACGAGAACATCGTGGTGCCGTCCTCGCTTGCGCACATCTGACTCGCAGAGTACAGGACGGACTGGAACGACTTCGACATCCCCAGGTCGGCTTTCGTGTTCGACTTGACCTTGTTCAGTCGAGAAAGCCAGTCTCCGAACGCTCCGAACCATCGTTCCTCCAGCTCGCGCCGTGTGGGGGAGTTAGGGTCTAGTATGTGCGACAATCAGTGCACGCCGACCGGACATTCGATACGTAGACGTGCCAGCAGTATCAATCTCTGACCAATATCCAGGGAGCGTGGTAGCGTCCACTCGAAGGAGAACGGATCCGTCAGATGCGGCACGCGTTTCTGACCTGCAGACTGAAGTCAGCAACGCTTTCACGGCCAAAGGACGAAGGCACGCACATGCGACTGAAATCGAAGTCGAACTCGACGGTATATACCTGGTTCTCGGCGGGTTTCTTCGAGGCATGTAAGCCAGCAAGGGCGATCGAGTTGTTGACCTCTAGGCTATGCAATCGTGCATACGGACCACCACATCCGGAAGGAAGTTTGACAATGCTGTCCAGGTATAAGCTCGCGTTGTTTTCGCAGGCCATTTAGAAGCTGGAGGCGACGTACGTGTTCTTTGCGCCAGATTCAAACACAGCAGAACACCCGGATGCTGGGTCGTTGTCTTTCTTGCGACAATATGCAGTGACCGTCTGCATGGTGTCGGTCTGGCCCGTACAACCAACGAGCACCCAGTCGCTCTCGACTGCCATTGACGACAGGAGGTTCGATGGTCCCTGAAAACCTATTAGGAACGTTCCCGGCCAAAGATAAGGTCGACACTCACATCCATGGCGATCAAACCGAATGAGTTGTCATTGGCGTCCGCTCCACCATTGGGGGCATTCTCGTCGATGGGATCATCTTGAAGATCCCAGGATAGGTCTCCGTCGCTAGGCGGGTTCGGGAAGAGGTCATCCTAGATATTTTCGCTCTCTAAGTCTTCGCGAAGACATTCGGATCGATGATCCGGACCTACCACGCTGAAGGGTGACGTCGTGGTGGTACCATCCGGCGGACGACTGTTCGATGTATTATAAGAACCAGGAGAATTGCCGGATTTGGATGAGGAGGATGCATACCAGCAGAAGCTTTTCTCTTGACTGATACAGGCGTGGAAGATGTTGGTGTCGCCATAATCTGATTAGTTGCATGAGTACGAAGGGAAGTATAGTGTGCAATAACTTGAAGGAACGTACAATCTGTAGCCTTCGTGAAAGTCCCTGCGGGGCATACCTATATGCAACTCGGGTCGTTAGGAAAGTTTTAGAAATGTAAAGTTGACATGCAATCACATTGTCATTGCAGCTAGGGAGAACGGACAGTTTATGAGCATATGGATGCCATGATGCGGCAGGAGGACGTACTTGTGCGATTGGTGTCCATCTGGGAGAGGTAGTTGTCAAGCGGGTTCGAACGTCAGCACATCATCGTGACCAATCAAACGATCGTAGCGCACGTACACCTGAGAGACGGAGTAAAAACACGCTCAGATTCTCTCAAGAACAACCACATACCATTGGCAGTCCGTAGCCCTTGCGATCTCGTCCGCCGTCAATCCGGACTCGCAGCAGAACGCCTTGTGCCCCGACGAGCACTTGGCGCCGGTTCCCCCTGGCGATAACGATCAGGCAGGTAGATCCACAGACATAGTTGCAGTGCGCGTACATGAGTCGACCGCCAGCGTGATCTCGCCCACTGCAGTCCCAGGTAAACGTGAGCGGACCGGAAACGCGCGAATTCATTATGGAACCCACCATTGCAGACACCGTTACAGAGGTTGGCTACAATTCAAAGTAGAATCTTTAATTTCGATACGAATATACGCACGACAAAGTTGGCCTACCTGTACCGCGCCACTGGCAGTTCTGAGGGACTTGGCTGTATTCCGATGAGCTACGGCACATACACCAGGCACTGACAAGACACTTACTCCACGGGACAACACACAGGATTTCCGGTGCCTTTCGAACACCCCGACTGTGGATTCGCTAAGCACAGGGCCGGCGATTAGAAATCTTCTGGGATCCCGAGGCGAAACCAGTCTCACCCAACTGTCCGTCCGTAACGTCTGAAAAAAAAGGGAACAAGCCATTAACAGTCATCCATTATCAGAACTCTCAAAGCCACTTGCCCGTCATCTGCACGTATCCCGACGGGCAGGTTTGTCCGCATCCGGGCTGGACACATTGCTTCCCGTCTTTGGAGTTCTGGTCCAACGACCGCGGAACGATCTCTGAAGGAAAGGGTTCAACGTTCAGAGTCGATCTAGGCTACACACAAAAGGGAGACGTACGAGACGGATCCTCCCCGATGACTGCAGCCAAAGCCTAGAGAGCACATATAAGTAAAAACACATGTATCGTTCATCTCATCTTCAGCGCTCACTGTTGAGCTGGCGTTACGAGTGAAATCAGTCAGCATTGGGCCAAGTCACAATATTCCGGCAGCTCACTTGAAGTCATCTTGATCAGCCGACCACACCATCAGACCGCCTGTGACAAGCTCAGTAGGAATGCTCTTCCGTCAGCGGTCGCATTGAAGGCACCCACCGAAGCCAGCACCCCGAGCCCAGTTGACCTTCGCAGTGAACGTGTCGCGGTCATCGTAGCTCACCCAGTTGTTCTACAGCATGCCGACCGGGCTGAGCACATCCCAAAAACTCCTGAGTTTCGGCCTTCGACTTACCGTGTCGTAGACGAGGTACTTGACCTGGGCCGTCTGGTCGTACACAGGCGTAGCGCCGCTGTTCCTGGACAGGATGTCCTGAATCTCCGCGAAGCTCAGCGTCCCATCCGCGCCCGTGCATGCTAATGATCAGATGTGCGTGAGCAAAGCAGCGCAGAATCCTCGTTGACGACATGAAGACGCACGTCCGCCCGGGGCGGGGCCGTTGAAGGGGCACCCGGGAGTCGAACAAGCGGGGTCGGTGAGCTGGAACGAGCGTCCGTAGAAGCCGAGCCCGAGGACGATGCGGTCGAGCGGCACGCCGACGCGCTGGAACAGGCCCACGCTCTCCTCGATCTCGGTGAGATTGGTGTGCGCCTGGACGATGTTCCCGATGAAGACGTCCTTCGCGTCCCACACGCCGTGCAGGTCGTACGACATGAGGTTGACCCAGTCCGCGGAGGAGAGGAGGCCGAGAAGGTCGAAGTGTTGGAGGTACCAGTACGACGACGGCGCGGTAAAGGTGAGGCCGAAAGTGTGTCCGGAAGCCGAGAACTGGGACATAGAGGAGGGCTGTCAGAGGACGGCTAGGAGAGGTGCGTAGAATAAACATACAGTGGAGCGGATGATCTGGAACATCGCGACCATGTTCGCGGTGTCAGCTGGCACACCACCACGCTCGCATGCCACTGCGTTTTACGGTCAGTTCTTTACTTTATGACCAACATCTAGTTGTCACGTACCCGGATATTCCCAGTCGCTGGACAGACGCAGTCAGCATGAGGCAGAATCGATATGACAAAACACGCACATGTCCACTCCATCGAAGCCGTAGGTGACCATGAAACTAAGGTAGCGAATAGATGTTAGCGATGGCCTAGGCATACATGTACATCGAGAGTAGACGTACTTGACAAGGGAATTCGCGAATGCCTGGCTATTGGCTGCGGTAGATGCCACATCGCTGAAGACGTGCTGGGTGGGTGGGTCGTTGAACGACCATCCGCCGACGGATATGTACGTCTTCAAGTCCGGGTTAGACTGCTTGAGGTCGGTGAAAGCCTTGTACTGCGGGACATCTGATGCGGACGCGGGTACAACCGCAAACGTGACCTCGAAGATTCTGTTGTGAGCTCTAATGTACAAGGATAAATGCCAACAAGCCGTACGGGATCGATAGACGCGAAGGCGTAGTTGAGGTGAGTATAGCCGGCCGCGGGGATATTGTCGGGATACCACTGATCACATGCCCTCGAAGACGCCCTAAGGTGTAAATCATGACAATGAGGGCAAGTGGAACATAAGTACCCTGACGAACTTACCATCCCTGACAGTGCGAGAACGTCAACAAGGCACGTTTTCGGTGGAATGAGATCATACCTCATAGTATCCGATGAGGCGGGAGGTCACCGGAGAATTTACTCCGGACGGGATGGAGGGTGAACCGCAATGGTCCCCGACACAGTTTGTGCCGCAAAATTCGTCCGTAGAGCCGCACTACGAAACGTCCAATGTAAGCGAAGGCGCATATAGGCATGATCAAAGCGACTTACGAATCCGAACTTGCTGCAGCAGACGTTGAGAGGACAGTCCTCATGACCTGGAGCGGCATTCGGACCGCACTCAGCGACTGCATCGCAATTACTCGTGCATCCGTCGCCGCAGAAGTCGCTGCCTGCAGACAACAAAACCTCGTCAGAATAAGGACTGTCTCTGAATTAATATCCGTACCATATCCGCAAAATCCGGATTTCCCGCTAAGAAAGAGACTCGTGAGTTCTGCGGGGTAATAACGAGGGAAACGGGAACACACGAACCAGCAAGCACCATTGGGGCAAGGCGCAACAACAGAGCAGCTGCCATCGAAGCCAGGTGGAGTAATTGTAATGTTGTTGCACGACTCGTTGTCGAGCTGGCGAGGCAGAAGAGGTAAAGTACGGGTATTGCGACTGTGATGGAAGGCAGAGTCTACATCGTACGGAGAGGTTCGAGGGACATTGGAACGGAAGCTGAGCCGAGAATTCGACGTCGGAGGGGCGCGAGCACGGGAAGCATTCTGACGGGCCTGGCGACGTTCCAAGCGGAATCGCCGGGCAGCAGGGCTGAGGTATTCTGACTTAATGGGATAGACCGAGTCGGGAAGCAAGAGCAGTATGAAGCAGGTGAGAAGGAGGAAAACCATGGTGCGGTGGGAGCTCGGACGCGTCGGACTCTGCTTGGGAGCCATTGTGACTCTAGAGAGAGGGTCAAAGAGAACATCTCGGATTGACGGAGTGAGTACTTTATGGCGGTGGATATGTGACGCCCTCAATGGGGATATTGGACAACATCAGCGGTTATCACTGTGAGCGTCGTCCGATGAAGGCGTGCAAGGTATGCACTGGTGACTGGTACACACATGGTGACTACATAGCGCATCAAACAAAACACAATTGGCAGGTCCAAAGTGGTACTGTACCTTGTACTTGAGGGTTTTTCAAACGACTTTAGAGCCCGCCAGTAAGATGGTCCCTGGGTGGGCGCTGGGATATTTTGCTTGGCGAAAGTAGGGTGGCGCTGGCCTCGGACACGCTGGATTGGACCTCGGAGGCACTAGGAGAGCCCCCGATCGCGCTGTGAATTTCATCCGGCGCGTAGTGAGGGCGTCCAGGACGGATTGGCATGGGAGGTTGAGCGGGATGATGGCATACATCATGGTTAGAAGCAACATCGACAGACGCCTGCGCGCCTCTCTTGCCCGAGTGGTGGCCGAAGCGCCCGATGCATTCGAAATCTACCACCACCATCGCTGCAGGACTGAATCACACAGCACCGCACCCAACGTCGACCATTTCCAACTCTCGATGACGCTAATTCCGTATACAAATCGCCCAGGAACGGTCGTGTGCCAACGCGGACCGACCGGGAGTTTCAACTCAGTCATAAGTGCTGTCGCCCACGCGATGTTGGTGGCCTGAGCTCTCCTGCTGCCTCTCAGAGTCCGAGAAGCACCCAACCCATCATGGCCTGGTACTCCCGCCTTCGCATCGACACTGTCAAAGCATCGGCCGTCGTCCTCGCCTCTGTCCTGCTCTACAGTGCTCGTCTTTCATCCGCACAGACTCAGGCCACCTTCGCCGTTTTCGCCAATGCCTCCGATATTTATCCTCTCCCTCGCTCGCCCGCGTGCGCCGACGCTCTTGCGAGCAGCTTGCAGTGTCCAGAGACCATCGTCTTCGCCATCCCCAGCTCGTCCAATCCGGTCTCGAACCTCACCGCCTCCGACTTGAATACGCTCTGTGCGACGACCTGTTACCAATCGCTCGTGTCCACCGCTGCCGCGGTTGACGCAGCCTGTGCAGGCTGGCCGTACATTCTAGGCGACACAAGCTACGTAGCTTCGTTTCCGTAAGTTCCCTTCTGAGTCAAGAGGCGATTCACAGCTCTCATGCTAAATTCTAGGTTCCAATACCTCGCATATATCTGGAGTCTTGTGCGTGCAGACTGAGTCACCAGTAGATCATATTTTTAGCATGCTAACATCAAGATATACAGTCTTGCGTGATTCAAGGGTCTGATTATTGCGTCAATATCGCTCAGGTAAAGTTGTTTCCCGACTGCACGAGGTTTAGATTGAATGTTGTTCTCCACAGGCTTCGCCGTCCACAGGCTCTGACTCGCCTATCGTCGATGAGCCGCCTTCGCTCCTGTGTCAGAACTGCACACTCGACACGTTGAATATACAGATGACCAGCCCTTTTGGATGGGACGCAAGCTTGTATGTCATCCACCAGACAATATCGACCGTTTTCTCAAAATTTTGGCTTTCCAGCGTCTCAGACTGGATGACCGTCCAGTCCAAGTGCGGAGTGACGTTCAACAACACAGTCCCAGCCGGGCTCTTGTTTGACGCCAACAACCCTGCGGCCTCGAATGGAACTTCTTACAACGTCACAGCGTACGAATTTTCCGGAAGACTGCTTGCCAGTTTTCTACTAACATTCAGTGTCATCTAGAGCCCCGACGCTGACCCCTGCCTCCGCCGACAACTGTGTGTATGGGACGTACACAGTCAAGGTATGTTCTCAGCTCGATCGTTCGGATGAGAAGTTCTGACACCGAATCTACAGTCCGGCGACACTTGTCAATCGATCGCGGCTGCAAACAGCCTGTCCTTCGACCAATTTATCGCTATCAACGGCCTGGATATGTCATGCACCAAGCTTCCCGCTCCCGGTGGGAAGGTTTGCCTCTCCGGATCGTGCCCGCTCTACACCGTGCAGACCAACGACACGTGCGTCGGCATATACCAAGCCAACGATATCTCTTGGAGCCAACTTCTGGCTTGGAATCCGTACGTGTTCCTTCTCGGCAGCGATGAACAGTGCGTCGTTAACGTCGAGAACCCGACGCAGGCAACTCAACACCTACTGCACAAACATCGATGCCCAGGTCGGGAAGGGTATATGCGTCGGTCCTCCGGGCGGAGGCTACGAGCCTTCGATGACTCTGTCTCCGGTTTCAGGTATGCCAACCTCACGCATTAGGCCTCTCGTTTCATTGGAGTCTGCTTGTCTGATGGACGTACCAATTTACTTCAGGTTCTCCGACTGCGATCGCGTAGGTTCCATCGCCAGAAATGATCATAGTAGTCTCACGTCTTCTGAAGGATCCCAACGGGGCCCATTGCGCCCGGTTCCGTTCGCTCGCTCTGTGGCATGTGGTACGAGGCGGTCCCAGGAGGTTCGTGTTACATCTTTCTTCCATCTTCTCATGCAAAATGGACTCACATCCAGTCTAGATACCTGCCCACAGGCGCGTCGTGCTGTCTATCCGTATGCGAGGACAAGTGTTCGAACCCTACCGTCCCGTAGATCCTCCAAATTTTCCAGATAACGAATGACACATTCTATGCGGTACATTTTCTCCTCTGAACACATGCATACACCCGCAACTGACCGCGGTTCCGTAGCTGAACCCCAACGTGAACTCTGACGTGGGTCGCCGCTCCAGTTTAGTTCAGAGTCGTCCCCCTAAGACTTACACCTCTGCAGTGCAGCAACCTTCTCGCGGGTTTCGAGTACTGCGTCGCCGTGTTCGGGAGTGCGTCTTCTCGTGTGGTATGAGCTCCCGATTCTCATCTCCACCTCCATATCCAGACGCAACTACCACGTCCTCGCTGGTCGTGACGACGACCGGCGCGAGCCTCATCTCCGTCGTTGGTGCGTGCTCCATATTCCCCCCTTGACGACGCCATACTCAGGCGTATCCGTGTCTCCCAGCTGGGGATTTCCCCATGGCCACTGGCACGGTTGTCGGGACCGGGAACATGACCGTGACCCCGGTCACCGGATCCCTCCCCACCATCTTCACCCCCACGCCCACCCCAGAGCCAACGATCGCGCCGGGGACGATCGGAGAGGACTCGTGCCTACAATGTACGTTGCGCTCTACTTATGATTTTCTGCAGCTTCGTCCTGCGACTCACCCGACGGCCCCTCGGAAGATTATTCTGCCCAGCCTGGTACGCCACATGCTGTGTCGCCTCCGTCCGGACCCGACCCGACCCGTTGCTCATTTCGCGCGCTCCGCGTTTCTCCTCTGCGTATGTAGGCGATACCTGTCTTGGAATCGAGACCGTGTTCAGCCTGAGGGATGTGGAGTTCCGTACCTGGAATCCTGAGGTGCGATCTCCATGCCCGACTTGCAGTAAATGTTCTAGCACGACTAATTCCGCGTTGTCGTCCGCGCAGGTCGATGCGAACTGTGCAAACCTCCAGGTAAACACTTTGCTCGTATATCCAGTTTAGTGTCTGAGGTTAAACGTGTGCAATGTCCAGGTCGGGCTCGCGTACTGCGTATTCGGCCCATACGTGTCCTACACGGCCCCGACCACCCTCCCGCCGACGAGCACAGCTCCGACGACCACGACTTCCCCCACGACCACGACCTCGCTCCCTGCCCCAACCAATATCGCGAACGGCACGATCACGACCGGGTGCACAGGTGAGCCACCACCGTGCAAGCTGAGCGCTGATTGGTCGAGCTCTGCATACACTAACGCGTCACGACCTCGTGACCAGACTATTACACCATCCAGTGCGTCGACCGTTCCTCCTTACCTACATACTTACATGACAGCGATCGGGAATATGAATATGATGTTCGATCATGTTTGAATACTTAGGTCTGGCGACACCTGCACGACGATCGACGCCAACTTCTCGATCGCGCTGACCGACTTCCTGGCGTGGAACCCCGAAGTGTGAGTAGTAGTACTAGTCCTGCGCCGCGTCGTCAACGTTTCCTGCAACGATTCCGAGATGGAGCATCTGACTTCTGACGTCACCCTCGTCGACCGTCCGTTTGCCTTGCAGGAACTCGCAATGTACGTGCCGTCGTATTTTTTTATGTTTTTGAGGGGGGGGGGAGGGAGAGGGGGGATGACAGTCGTTGTCACGGCTAACGCTGTTTCCATACTAGGCACGAACATCGTCCTTGGGCTGGCGTACTGCGTGAGCGGGCCGCCACCCACCACCAGCCCGATCGCCCCGGGCACCATGTGCGTTCTTCCCGTCTCCCCCCCCCCCCCCCCGGGGAGGAGTGTCTAATCTTAGTGTTATCATCCGATGCGAACAGAACGACGGGCTGCAGCACATACTACACCGTGCAGTACGACGTCACTCATCGTTGAATACCGGTGGATCTGCAAGGCTTACTCGCATGTCTCCCACTTCAGGTCTGGGGACACATGCGCCGTCATGGAGACGCAGTACGGCATCACCTTCGACCAGATCCGCCAGTGGAACCCCGAGGTCGACTCGAATTGTAGGTCTCTAAGTCTCGTTCGGTTTTGTGCCCTTTATTGAAGGAATGCACAGGCGCGAATATCCAACCGGGTTTCGGATACTGTGTTGCTGGTCGTACGTCTTTATCACTGCTTGGCGTGCTGGTGGACTGTCCAGTGCTAACGTGACGACTTTCCTCGACCAGCCGCGGCGGGGACCGGCACGATTACCCCTTCGCAGGGGTGTACCGCTTACTACACCGTCCAGTGAGCCCATTCCCATTCCTGTGCTTTCGGACTGGGGTCTCTTCCATCATGGTCACTGACGAGAATTCACGTTAAAGGTCGGGGGATTCGTGCGGCGCGATCGATACTCAGTTCAGCATCACGCTTAACCAGTTCCTGACTTGGAACCCAGAGATCAACTCTCAGTGTACGTACCCTTTGACACGACGTTTCGCTCTTGCCGAAACGATCCCCATTCACGACGTTGTCCAGGCACGAACATCCTCGCGGGGGTGCAATATTGCGTCGCCGGACGTGAGTATTCAGCCTGCGCTGATTCGCCCTTGCGCATCCTCTAACATCCAACCGCAGCGTCTGGTAGCTCGACCACGACCACTACTACCTCGGCTGCAGCGCCGACCGGGTCCGGGACGATCACCCCGGGCCAAGGCTGCAAGCAGTATTACACTGTCGTCTCTGGCGACAACTGCAGCGTCATCGACAGCAAGTTCGGCATCACCCTCGCACAGTTCATCACCTGGAACCCGGAGATCAATTCGCAATGTACGTCTTTTTCCATGCTGCTACCCGCCGTAGCGTGGTTTACAGCCCTTTCCTTCGCGCAGGCACCAATCTGGAACTCGGGGTTCAGGTATGTGTGCATGGTGCGAGCCTAGTCTGGATACATACCTAACGTGGCTGCCTACAGTACTGCGTTTCTGGTCCCTGAATGCGCTCGGGCTAGTATGTTCTCAAGTCCTCCTACGTATGGATCGTCGACACCAGGTTTCGATTATGCGACCCAGTTGTTCCAGCTTCAAATAAATCACATTTCGCACATGAATGAATGGATGCAACCACGCCAAGCCCGGAAGCATTAACATGTCGTAAATGTGCAACTCGAAAGCAATGATCGACCCCTCCTCCCGAATACATGTCCGTACCTGTGCAGAGTGGTCCTTCTTACCGCCGACGAGGTCCGACCGCCACGCACGTCCCCCGGCGCTGCGACCACAGACGCGTGATGGCTGGCTGAAAGCCGCCAAACCGCAAACCGTAGAATTCGGCTGAACATATCCATATCACTGTTTTACGTACGTACACGTATGTATACCGGACATTCCTCCACGCCGGAGGAGTCCCAGCGGATCGCTGAAGACATTCCACCTGCACAGCACAGCCGCCATCCGGCAACCAACAGCCACGAAAACGTTTTGCCAGTCCCCTCCGCGCTGCGGACGTCAATCCCAAGGCGAATTAGATAACCACAACATCCGCCGTACCCTCAATGTGGCAAGTTCGTGTGGTTTTGCAGGAGCAGTAGACGCGTAGGCCCAACGCCCATCCAGTTGGCCCACATGGCGGGGCCGACGACGTGGTCTATCGCTGGGGCAACGGTGTCACGCCCAAACTCGGATGCTCGAACGCTCGAACGAGCCGCCACAGAAGGAGCGTGAACATCATGGGGTGCGGCGAGAGACGCGTCCGACGGGGCGCTGAGTCACTACTCGCGGCGTATCCATCTCACGAAAGCGCGACACGAACACGAACAATACTTCTGCGCCTGGCACCGTCCACGCGTCTCGCCGCTTCCGTGCACCTCGTCGCAGCCGCAATCCCCGAGCATCGAACCCAAGCTCAAGCGAGCACCGGAGGGCGGGTCTGCTGCGAGCGTGGAATAGGATCCGGAGCGCCTCCGCCGCCGCGCTCCGTTTGGCGGTCGCGCTTCGCCCCGGGTATGAGCCGGTACCCGGGTAGCCGAAATTGACGCGGACGCGAGGCGCAACTGGAATTATCGCGGCCGGCCGATATACGCGATATTCGCGAAAACGCTAGCAGCGGTTCGCGGTTCGGGAGTCGCGCGCAGGATGCGTGTATGCATACATGCATATGCCGTGAGCTATGCAGGACGGTGTCTGCTCCCTCCGGATGCCCGGCACTCGGATAGCCAGCGACCCGGAGAGGCTTCTGGCAACGCAGACGAGTATCAATTCCGTGACAATTACATACTCGAGCAAGCTGCAAGAGGCGACGCCGACGATGCAGAACACTGGATGTCGAATATTAGACGTCCCGGGCCGAATGTTAAGAATGAATGCCCAGGTACGCGGAGGTGACGAGACTCAATTACTTATTACCGACTCCCGCCAACGTCGACGTCATTGATTCCGAACGGTCTGAATAGGTTTCTGTACGTAGTGCATACGTCCCGAGCCCGACTCCGCACGGGGCGGTCTCGCGAAGTCAGCTAGGCTAACGGCGCACTTGAATGTGGATTGCGCCTAGGCGCGGAACATGTAAGATCGAATATTGAATATTGAATGCGTTCAGATCAGCTCCGATCCCGGATACCGTGGACGTACGTTGCGCCATGCCAAGCTCCGGGGCCCCGAGTCGATTTGGAGTCGACGTGGCTCTGTGACCGACCGAGACAAGACTCATAGGACCGTGAATGCGAGGAAGCTGACGAAGCGGGCCGGGGGAATGCTACAGCACTCGCGCTGTGTCCAGCACCTAGCAGTGGGAACTATAGGAACGCATGACTACTGCAATGGAGGAACGCGAAGAACGTTGACGAATGCGACGTGTGACATGAACGAACATAGAGGCCGACGTCGCGGCCATGTTCTCCATCCGTAGGACCGCAGTTCACTGTGAACGCGTCAACCCTCGGGCAGGTATCACTCCGACGATGCCCAGTTGATAACGAGCATCGTCCATACGATGTGATGCCCAATAGCATCGAAACATACAACCACGAATGACCGGGTGTCGAGCGCGTGCGGCGTGGCGGGTAGCTGGCTATATGCGGGCGCAACACGCGGCCAAGCACACGGCCAAGGAGTTTCAATCGCAGCCCCTACGAGCAGGTGAATGATGGAGAACAGTGGGGAAGACGATGGCCGAGACGTGATAGATGAAGCTTGGTTTGAGGGTGGTCTTCAGGGTTCGTTCGTAGATGTGGATTGACGAACACGTCGACACGCGACACATTCATTCACTCACTGAGGTCACGCTAAGCAGCCTAAGCAGGAGTAAGTTGTCACGACATACGGCGAGCGACAACGTGACAACACACACACTAGCCGACGTTGCCCGACACCGAGCGCGAGGCTCCGAGTCCACTAAGGACACTCTCTGAACAACGAACAACCGCACCTCTCGAACCCAGAATAACGGGATGGCGCAATACTCCCTCGAGCAAGTATACGTATTCGTGTTCCCAACAAGGGCAAGGCAAGGCACGTCTAGTGCAGAAGCGAGAGCCGGACGGCTACGCCCTAGCGCGGACCTGGGGGCGGCACATCCGATGTGCCGCGCACGCCAAAACGTTGACTCTCGAGCGTAACTTGGTTCAGCCTTCGCGAAGCGGGAGAACGTGTACGCATAATGCATACGATAGCATGCGTGACGCATCATGCATATGTCTGCGCACGGAGACTCGGGGACGACGTCCGCTCCCGCAGCCTGAAACGCACCCTACTTACGTCCAACGGGTCCTGCTCCGGGGGTTCTGCTCCACCTGAGGCCTGAGTTGTGCGCACGCAACTTAGGATGGGAGATGCATGTTGGGATGGGGATAGGTGCGCGCCCGATAAAGCATGCTGCCCGGGAGCGGAAGGGGACGCTGGAGTCGCGAAGAACGAAAAAGGGAACTCTCAACAAACTCTGGCTGCGGCAGGCTGAGTGAGGCTCTGACAAGTGCGATTCGAGCGGAGGAGGATCAGCGAGCCTATCAGGTACGAATTCCTGTAATGAATGGAATCACAATCACGAGCGAAATTGAGATGGCATGAATCATGAGCGCGAGGGGCGAGGATACACACACTCGACGCCCACAAGCACGCGCGGAGACACGCACGCGCCACGTCGAAGAGGATTGGTCCACGAACCACGCCGGAGGTGGGGATGGCGAGGGCACTTACCAACTCCCGTGCGCAGTACGGCACGAAAGAGAAAGACGCGTCAGTCAGTCCTAAGGAAGGAGTAAAGTCCGACTCCGGGGCCCCGAGCGGCACTCGAGGCGTGGCGAGATGTACGAGAGTTCACGGAGGCCGAGAGAGACTCTGGGGGCCGGCTGGTGGCCACGTATGTGCTGACAGAGAGAGCGCATCGACCGGTCGTGAATAGTTGCGTAGAGGTGGATGTATGCGCCGAAGAGTTGGCTGCCGTAAGGTGGCAGGCACGGATATACCTCGGAGAGCTTCAAGAGCACGCTCCGATCGGAGGAGACGCGTCTTCGAGCCTGAAAATGGTATTCGGGCGCATGGACATGTCATGGACGAGAGATGCGATGAAATTCATGCGCGCGGAGAAAGACATACCGACCGACAGAACCGACGGCCGAGGGTGGCTTCGCGAAAGTTTCGAGTGCGTAGTCAGCCACTGAGTACTGAACCGCAACTTGCGAGCTCCTAAACGCTGAGTAAGCGTTCAGTGTGTTTGGTGCACAGTGTGACATGCGCAGCCAACATACGACACCTATGAGCCGCGGATCAGTGAGTGGACGACGTAGAACTACCGAGAGTGGACAGGATGGAGGGACACGGACCTTCCCGGGCGCCGAAAGCGCCCGCTCAGCCAGCGTAAGCAATTCACAACCTCCGGCGGGTGCATTTGACGTCGGACGCGCCAACGGGAAACGGGTCAGGCCACACCATGGCCCGATACTGTCACAGAATCCCATGCATACGCATACACGCAATGCGCATCGCGTAGATCCAAGGTTGCTCAGTCAGCACGAGAGAACGCGCACTGCACTCAGTAATGCCCCCGACTCCGCAACGCCGACTCCCGATTTGGGAGCGCTAATACAGTACGCCATGACGTCATAACCCGGGACGAGTTCGCCAGAGGCGAAGTCGGCGATTTGGGGGAATAGGGAAGCCCGCCACGGCGAGGAGGCGCCTTCGGAAGCCATGTCGAAACTGAATACAAACGACGTGCCCGGACACACACCTGATATCCGATGACGCTCTGCTCTGTGCGCGCGGGCTTCGAACTTCGCGTGTTGCGTGCATCGACGTCCATGCACCACGTCCCAGGCTGGCGTCCGATCTTGATTCCTGACCTTGACTGCGTCATCTGGATCCCCGTCCGGGCGGCGACGGTGACTGTGCATCCCTTGCAACATTAATGCATCGGCATTGTCCAGCTCTAGCACCAGTGCTGCTGGATCCGCCGGGTTCCTTGGCGCAAAGCTGCAGATGAAGAACGGGAGATGGCCGCGGGTGCGTCAGTGCGTCAGGGCGGGGCGGCAACGCGGCGCTGCATAGATGATCCTAGGATTCTCCTTCAGGTGCATGCCCGAGCTTGGCAAGCGCCGCTGGGCGATCCGGACGAGGATGAGAGGATTGCATGGGTCCGGAGGGGGCAGGGGGCGGATGTGCATGGCGGGACTCGAGAGAGCACTTTGGCGTGGGGTGGCATGATCGCGGAAGACGAATTGGCTCATGGTCCCTCGACGATCTAGAACGGATCGCGAGGGAGGAGTGGACTCGTAAGTCCCAGATCCGCCGTGTTGAGTCCAGAGCTTGGCCACCATGGCCATGGAGCTCGCCAGTCTGCGTGAGGCTGTCTGGGTCGGGAAGTCGTCAGCCCAATCGTGGACGAAGTTCTGGCAGTTGCGTACAGTAGACGTACTCGCTGACTGGAAGCCGATCGATACGGTACCAAGGCCTAGAGTTCCGAGGATCTAGAGTGTGGGGGCACCGCCATAGCCCTGTCGCGGGAGAGCAAGTCGGGAGCACAGTGGAGAGAGCAGCGGTTCGCTGTCAATGTCGACATCGTCGAGCACCGCCCCCCAGCTCGAGCTCGAGCTCGAGGGTCCGGAGTGGGCTCTACCAAGGCCCCACACTGCAGCGCGGAAGAGCCATGGCCACGCCAATCGATATCGGCCGCGTGCGAAGCACGCCGGGCGATTCGTGCTCTCTTCTCGCGGCTGTCCAGTGTCCGCGGCGGCGGTAGGGAGGCGCAGACCGTCGAGTCCTCCCACCGGTGTCTATAGTGGGCGCCGGATTGGGAGAAGCCACGCCACGGCCGGGGGGGCGCGGCCTCGGATGTCGTCAGTCGAAGACACAGGCGACGGCGGAGCAGAAGCCAACTCGACACCCGCTGAGCTTCTGCTCGCGCATGGGCATGGGCATGCACGACTCGGAGCTTCCATGGCGGACGAGTGGGTGTCGGACAGTCGGAGGACGTGGAGGTGAGGTGAACGAGGGTGAACGTGAACGTGAACGTGTTCCGCGCGTCAGAGTCGCGTCAGACTGAGACATCGAATCAGCTCGGGGCCACGAGTCAGCGCAGCTCACCAGACGAGCTGCGCTCGAGGCGACTCACCTGCGACTCGCTGTCACTAGTCAGCCCGAAGAGCCGCCGCGGCCGCGCCGGCCAGCCAGCCAATCGCATGCGTCGGTGCACGACGAGCGGCTTCCCATTTCGAGGCGTCACG